>OOFG01060773.1:9362-29334 GCA_900323295.1 Molva molva
GTTTGGGCTTCGGCGTTTCTGGCGCCGCTGCCTGCCGTAGGCCATCACGTCGGCATCGCTGTCTGTCTCGCCGTAGTAGGCCTCGCTGCCGGGGGGCGAGGTGAGGCCACTGGTCAGGGACGACTGGCTGCGGTGGATCTCTCTGACGGGCGGGTGCTGGCCATGGGTGGGGGACATGGCTCTCAGAGCAGCGCGATATTCCTTGTCGATGCGGGGCGAGGGGGCGCGGGTCAGCAGCACAACAGACTGGAAGCCGGCAGGCGCCCTGCGTAATGAGGTCAAGTAGAGGGGGGGTGTTGCTGTGAGAACACACCCACACCAAAGGCCCTACTCATGCTCTTAGAATCTGGGGTATTTTCATAATCATTCACAATATTAAGCATTAACCATATGAACACATGCCCCTGCATGTGCCTCTGCATACAAGCAGACCTTTCCTTCAACCAGGGATTGTTTTTTTATAGGCAAAAGGCTTGCTAGATTAGGAAAAAGTTAAACGCAGATAGGTTTCATTTATATTAATAATATGTACTAAATAAGTGTTATATTTAATATCATATACATAGCATAATAGCAGCATTACATATTATACATTATACACATTGTTAACCTTTTGACCCGGATGTGGAGTAGTCCTGGGGAGCTGTCGATGAGGTTCATCGCCTGGGCGTGAGACAAGGCTCCACATGGCTGCTCATTTATGGATACCAGTTCATCCCCCTCCCTTAGACCGGCCCTGCATGCCTTGCTGCGCTTCCGTACCTGTTCCAGCAGGGGGATACAACACAGACATGCACGAACACACACAAACCCACACACACACATATCTGAAGATTGTCATTTATAAATTACAATTTTGAATTGCAGTATTTCACTATTGAATTGTACTATACACTTTTTGGATCTGGAAATTCTACTCTTAAACATTCCTATATAGATAATTGTAACTCCTATTATTTATATTTTTTCTTCATAAAATGAAGATCCATCTGATATTGGTCCTGCTGTGTAAGTTCATGCCAGACACACACCAGGTCTTGTTTTTACCACACAATGCCCCCTGTGTAGACACATACCACATACATTGCAACTCAAGTGGGGGACATTTATGACCACTTTAGACATGGAAGAGGTTTTGGTGCTGCTGTTCTATCTGCCAACGCTTTCCACTCAGAAGAAGAGGCAAAATGGCGTGATGTGGCGGGATGCCCACTTCTAAACAGGCTCATGTTGATTATTTTGGTTATTTTGGCAAGGTCAATGCAAATATAAACTGCACTGTTGTTGTTGTTGTTGTTGTAATGTAAATATAATTGAAAAGAAAACATGGATACTATATATATGCATATAAGACATTACAAGAGGTTACAATGAAAAGGTTTCCTAAGGTCACTTTAAAAAAAAGTGTGGTTTACATGTAATGAAATCCCAGCAGGTCCCTCTTGTTCCTTGTTAGCCACAGCACTGTTGTTGTGGCTAACACGTGATTGTAGTGTGGCATGTCAATTAGTCATTCAGTCAGTCACCTTGTGGTTGTAGAGTCAAATGTGTGTGTGTGTGTGTGTGTGTGTGTG
The DNA here is from genome assembly GCA_900323295.1 of Molva molva. Taxonomy (NCBI): domain Eukaryota; kingdom Metazoa; phylum Chordata; class Actinopteri; order Gadiformes; family Lotidae; genus Molva; species Molva molva. Next base: position 10,937 of record OOFG01060773.1, read on the forward strand.
CGTGCATGAAATTACACCTGCTTATAAAGTGACGGTCCGCATCAACAAAGTCATTGGACACACATGGCGGACATTTTAATGAAGCAACAATTACAACCACATCCACCTGTTGGTTAGCTTGGGGTCTGATTCCCTACAGGATTGGGCCTACTCTATACTCTCTATGGTGAAGGACAAGCACTGTTCCAGAGACGTCAAGGATGTGATCAGTTGTGATCTTGTCTGTTCTTATTATGACACTCCCAAAATGACCTCCATGTTGCATTGCATTATAAAGGCTTAATCTTATTAGTAGGCTAAAAGTTGCACTGCACGGCAATGGATTTTCTCGATTGAATTTCTGTCAGCACATTTTACATATAACAAAATCGAAATTAATAAATAACAGACTTCAAACATTTAAATGCCTTTCAAGCTATTGCAGCTTTCATAAAGAGGAGTTATAGGAGTTAAACCATCTCTCAGCTATGTGCTAAAACAGGGTATTGTGTTAATTTTGGGGTACAGGGCGGAAACCCACACCTCAGCTGACCTTGTGACCCACTGCCTCCCCCCCGTGAATAGAGCATCACAGGAAAAGCAGTTTGTGCTAACTCAACACAAGGCAACACGCTGACTGTCTGTCTGTCTGTCCACACATACACACACACACACACACACATATATTTATATATATATACTGTATATAAATATGATTGGTGACCCCTTTCGAAAAAATATGACAGCAGGATAAATAAAACAAATGTTTAAATACCTTAAATGTTTAAATATTTAAAAGACTCAAACCTTTTATTGTAAACTGAGACTCTGCCCATGAAAATATACTTGATTTCGTGGGTATATACAATACAGATTTAAGTGCCAAGAATTCAACATTTACTGCTTGAGATTAAACAGACAATGCTATTGCTTGCCAAGGATCACCATTCAAACTCTGTGTTTGATGAACCTCATCTGACGTAATGGAAATTATTTCACTGTGCCAACAGTCTGAGCCATTAGTGCTGAAGAGCATACCTCCCACATTAAGACAGGTTGGGATCCTCAAACATACACATAAATAGTGGAAGCAAGTGATTACAAGAAATTATAATAATAAATAGTAGGTGATTTTGTTTTTGTTAAGGGTATATTGGTTTTGCAAATGACTATAATAACGCTATTAAGATGTCCATGCCCCACTAATATAAAATGGAAGATCATTATTGAGAGAGGTATGTTTGTTTTGTACTTGTGTCTATACTTTCCTCAGCAAGAGGGACTTTCTTTCAGCTTATTTGGATTTTGGCAATATTGACTTGAATAAAATGATCTATTACCCTGATCTTTAGTATTTGTTAATATTTGTTATTTAGTGGCTAACTGGTCACCTCATATGGTTTATATGCAACATATCTGCTATATTATCAGTATGTGATCTGCTTGCACCAATATCTAACAACTAATGAGCATTATTTCTTATTTTGATCAATTGGTTATGGATGTAATTTAAGAAATCTGTTTCAGTATTTCATATATTAAATTTCACATGCTGTTCCTATCCTAAATATTATAAAATACTAAAGAAAGAATCAAGCTGTACAAAAGTATGACCTTTATGAGTCATGTCTGCTGCCAAATTCCAAGCACCATTCCAGAAAAAAAGGTTAACAGATGGTGCATGTCATATTTATTTGGCAGAAGAACAACCCTAACAAAACTAAACCGCATTGATCCAACAAAACATCTGACAAAGGTCAAATTGAATATCATGCTCCCTAAGGGAGTGTGTGTATTTGGCCTGAAATGAATTTCAGTCGCTTGACAACTTAAATGTACAACAAAACCTTGACCGACAATGTTAAAAGGAAGATATGGCGCATATTGTTAGCTGACCCCAAAGTTCAAAGTTAACATAGTTAATCATCATGTGTGCACCTAACCGTTATAGACCACGACAGTCTCACGAAATTCTGAACCCCAAACCAAACCACACAAGCACCAATACTTAATTGATCCAAACTACGTCATAGGCTCTTCTGAATGCCACTCTCTCTACGACATTTCTATCAGTTGTTCCATCACATAATTTGTTTTTTTCCAGATTGACCACATCACTATGGGTCTACCATGTAGTACTCCAGTGGGCCACGACCGTCTCAGCTCCTACCTGTTGAGAGACGGCTGCTCGCTCACCTTGGCTACCTGGAGTGGCTTCTGCTGCTCCAGCCCTCCCTGCAGTCGAAAGCCCCATGGCCCTCCCCCGGACAAGACTATCACTATCTCCTCCGCCACCATTGTCCTCCTCACAAAGTCGCCCTTTTCTTAACAATGTACTTTTATTTTGTTGTCCTTGGTTTTATCTTTCTTTGTAACGATCCGCTCCTTACTTCTGTGAACGAGTTGTGTCAGGCGGGCTAACGAGAGGAGGGGGCCATTTAGTGCTATGGCCCCATGGTCCGCGGCCAGGGCCCCCACAGTCAGCTCTGAGTCCTGGTCTTCAGCGTCACTGCACTGGTGCAGCGGCCGACTGGTTCCTCTCACCAGCAGCACACTCAGGCCAAGGCTCCAGGGCTGTGTGCACATGCGCGCGCACGCACACACACATGCACCTATCCCGAGGGTGGGCTAGTGATAGTTGAGGGAGAGACACACACAGAGAGGAAGAGAGAGAGGCAGACAGAGAGAGAGAGAAACAGAGAGAGGCAGAGATAGAGACAGAGTGATGGGAGGTGCTTTAGGTCAGCTTATACTCAGGAATGCAGGCCCCGAGTGAGACAGGGGGAGGGCCTAACGGAGAACACTTGCCCTGTCACTCAGGCCTGGGAGCCCAGCGGCTTGTTGAGGGCCCTTCCAAAAATAGGACCTTGCCGTGGGCCAATGTGCTGCTGCTGCTCATCTTTTAGATTGGGAGCATCCATTTTGGAGACCCTGTTACACCTGATCTCTGTTCCCCACTCAGGTTGGTCACCTCAAGTAGAGTCACCTCCAGAATCCATTTAGGCTGACGGGAATGAGCATGATGGGCTGCTGTATCATCTGTCTGTCTGTCCCTCTGTCAATTAATATGATGGCAATACTATATTTATTACTACAATACTATACTACATTATTATAGTATATAGTATAATATATTTTTGTTGTTTTTATTTAAATCCAATTTTGTTGTTGTTTGTTCTGTACGTCTGCATTGAAAACAGAAGTCAAATTCCTAACATGTAAGGAATGTTTTCCCGTTAAGACATCATGCGTGTTATGGACATCATTATACACAGCCAAACAAAATGATATGATTCATTCAACTATAACTAGCATTCAACTTCAACTAGCATTTCAACTTACATTTTGTTGGTCTGATTTTAACTCTCTCAAGGTTTTAACTGCTCCAACTAATGGAGTAGTGAAGACAAGGAAAGCCCAGCCAATCAAGCCTGATCATAACAAGGCTTATGATCATATTAGGCCTACATGTCGTTCTCATTTTATTTATTACTTATTTTCTTCATCCAAAATAACATAAAATGTGCCTCTGTCTAACAAATAACTGTTAAGACTGTGTTTTGTTGTCAGGAATATTTAAATGTTTGGACAAAGACTCAAGTATTAGACCCTCAGACTGACGGTAGACTAAGGTAGACCTACTAACTGCTGTCCATCTGTTCTGGTGTCTGAGTCCATGCAGTCTCAGGTGTTCTGTTGGTAAGCTATCAAGTTCATCATCATCATCATTTTAGTAATTAAAAACCGAAAATGTAATTCTAAAAGTAACTTTGAACCTCAACGGAGGTGTCAGACCAGCTGCTCAGAGCAAGTTGACTTTCTCGGTTTGGTACAGTCATTTTATAGTATTTATTTCCATGGGAGATGGGAGGGATAACATTCAAAGCAACACTGCTGCTGATATCAACACAGTGGTGTTTAGGTTACCACTGATGGTTGCTCTCTTCTCTGCTCCTCCTGCTCTGCAGCTGTCCTCATTACTCACACTAGAAACTAAGATCATCCAGGGACTAAACAAAAAGATACTCAAATTGCCCCTTTTTTTAAGGGTAATTTTAGATCCACGTCAAGGCTATTATCAATAACTGTGCCTACAGCCCCCTCTGGTGATCGTGTTTATATCTATTTTTCATTTTAGCTCAACTTTTATGTAACACTATCAAGTGTTGCTATTATAAGATAATGGTTTTTCTTCATCAAAAGCATTCTGTACAAAAACTGATCAATAATGTTTAAGAATAATGATAATTATATATATATATAAATACATATAAATAAATAAATATTCATAAAAATATAATCTGTGCCGTCTTGTTTTGGGTTAAGCTAGACTTATTTTATTTTCAATATTTTCATTTTTTTGTTTGGTTAAGATATATAGTGTGACTTTTATTTGAGGGAATAAAATAATGAAGATGGAATATACAAACATACATTAGCAGAAAACCACATGACCACAGTAAAGCTTTCATAAACCTAGAAAATTTAGAATCGAATAAGGAACTATTACATTGCTGTTTTTATCCCACATTGCTGTGGTCCAATCACTGGGACAACTTGAACATCAACAAGATGTTCAGGAGGACACAATTTATCACAGAGACTTTCTCTCCCAACGTTTTTGTTGTGGCATTGTAACATTATTAGTTATTTTATAAATTATGATTTTCTTTGATGTCATCATCTATTCCTTGGCTGGTCACTGTATGGCACATTTTCGAGTAGAAGGCTCTCTCTTGGTCTAAGCACTGTTGAATAAAGAAAAAGAATTTTAACACTTATACTTCATCTTTGTAAAACAAAGTGGAATAAGATAAGGGTACCCACATATCCTATCTGCTGCCACGTGTTCCACTTGAATGACTGCTTTTCGGAGAACGGTTTCCACAGATGAACCCATTTTAATCATCTGAAAATAAGAAAAGACTGACTATGAGCACACATGTTCTTTTTTCGTTTTCCTATTGCCCAAATTAAAAAGCAGAAAGGTGGAATATTTTTCTCCCTCTCACCAGATAAACAAAACACTTATTCAAAACATATGAAAACGTTTTACAAATATGTAGGCAATCAAATATGTCGGCTTCTTTAAGTTGCGATTGAGCCACTCCCAGTTAGTAGGTGGGAGACCTTCAGAATTAAAAAAACATAACAACAGTGTCCTGTCTACTGGCTGTGCCACTGTGTGACGCAAACTAGCGTAGCTCGGCTGGCTGGGTGGCGTGATTGGGAGGGGTTTTGGGAGGATCAATAGTACAATTCTTGTAAACAAAGAGAGGTACGGGCTGGCCAGCCTTTTTTATTTGTAGAATACATCAGTTATAGGAAGTGATTTTATTGATAACATTAGATAAATCACTATCGATGAGCATTGACTACAGATATGTCCAGGTAATTTAAAGCTAGGAAGTAGTTAACATTGACATTTAAGCAAGGCAGGGGAAGTAAGCAATCATTATGAAACAGTTCTGCTGACCAAAACACCACCTGCCGTTTGCAGGTACATGTGTATGCTTTTTGGTCACATTATGGACGATCCCGAAATTCCAGTTTAGGATCAATAGAGTGTTTTCTTATCTTACGTTGAATACAATTTTTTTTGCTTTGAGGCTTTGAAGGGAGACAGCCAGGTGGGTGTTTTACCTTATCAATGTTTTCCTCTGAAGTCTCATTTTTGTTTCTCTGGAACTCCTCGTTTATCTTTAACCTTGCAGCTGTAAAATTGTAAAGCTATATCAAAATGAATATCAATGAAAGGTGAATATCAAGAAAGAATGATCCAATTGATCCAAGGTAGAATACATAATAGAATGCCAATTTTTCAGATTCGGAACTGATCTTTCAAGGTTTGTCCATGAGCCACATCAGTGTCCTTATCTCAGCCGGCATGTTACTTTATTTAACTGTGTTGAAACAATTATTAAATCAAAAAAGACGATTTGCATCAATTATCAAATAAATATAGAATATCCGACAAGGTGTATCTATCAATTACATGTAGGCTTTACACATTACAGCAGTTGTGATTAACACCTTCCAGAAGAGCAGTAAAGAAAAGTAGATGTCACATTAAAAGTCAAAATGTTCAAACAAACTTTAGTAATTATATTTAAGAGTAGTAATAATATTGAAGGACATCACAAGATGGGCCTATAGCACGTACCTGTCAATGCTCTATTATCATCTTTGAACACAGCGATCCTTGTTCTGTGCAACGCTTTGAACATGCTTAGGACCTAAATAAGGACCGATACATTACGGAATTGTAATTATATTCTGTGCTTTTGTACTGCAAATGGTCAAATTTAGTGAAGGGCATAGAAATATGCCAGATGCCATTTTTACGTTATGCTGTTAGAAAATAGGATACATTATTTGGCGTAACAAGATCGTTTAAAGCTTAAACGCCCATTCAAAATGTGGTCAGCAGAAGATCGTATAGTTAAACCAAAGTATCATAAATGTAAGCGTTTGTTAACTCACCTTCAAACGGGTGCCCATGTTTACCTATTTAGCTCACTTCCGTCTTGGAAATCGAAACTACAGAACAGCCAATCACTGAACACGTTTGAAAAGACTCGCATGAATCTACCAATAGCAGTCCTACTTAGTATTACATGTCTACCAACGCAAGTCGTGCTTGGACCAAAAAGTGAGCACTTTTAAGTATTAAACTAATATTTTCTAACAAATCTTTCCACTTGGATTCCGTTATTCAATATTTCTATATTGTCTTAAAACATAAAGCCTTAATTAACATATGTTGAAGATAATTTTGAACCACGGCACTCACCGCATTTTCTGCAGGAAATACATTTTCTAGTTGACTGTTGTTGCTGAACAACAATCAGGGTCATTTGACTAGCCTGTTATATTTGAGAGGTGTAATAACGATCCATTGCCTTGATGTGTTGATTTTTAATTCTTACAAACCAACTGAATCGATCTTGCTGCTGGCAGGCTTGAAGCTGACAATGCCAGTCACTCACACCCGCATGTAGTACCATAGGTTAGAAGTTAGATTTTTTTTAAATTATGATTTCATAGCCTATGTATAGTAACAGCAAAACTGTTGCAAGTACGATTGCAGTTCGGTAACCCGTCATTTTGTTCAGCCGTGGTGATATTATAGTTGCCCTCATTAAAATCAGATAGTGGACGTTTTTATGGGAAAGCGAATGAGTCGGTTTTGGATTATGGGGCCTGTGAGGAGGCTACATGATCCACCTCACTGGTTAACCATGCACAGGTGTGCCTGGTTAGACCTCATTGGGCTGAATGGAGAGGGGCTCTGGCAGGGATCCTGTTCAATTAAGATGCTTCGGAATGTTTATTGGTAAATGATGTAATGCAAATCTCATCTCTCATCTCATCGTCAACCGTTTATTTGGGGTCGGGTCGCGGGGGCAGCAGCTCTAGCAGGGGACCCCAGACTTCCCTTTCCTGGGCCACATTGACCAGCTCTGACGGGGGGATCCCGAGGCGTTCCCAGGCCAGTGTGGAGATATAATCTCTCCACCTAGTCCTGGGTCTTCCCCGAGGCCTCCTCCCCGCTGGACGTGCCTGAAACACCTCCCTAGGGAGGCGCCCAGGGGGCATCCATGTAAACACAATGCACTAGCGTTTTAATGATGGGACCAACAGATATGTTGAGCTAAGCAGAAGTACAATTTGAATACTTTAAGGCACCCCTTAATGATTAGGAATGGTGCAGGTCAACTTGTATTTAGGAGAGAGCTTAGTTTAGGTGGGGGGGGCAATTGGCAGGGGGAAATGCTGCCGGTTTATTTTGCCCTGTGAATGGATTAACCTCCACACCTATACCAGCTGCTTGCTACCATCCCACCGCTAGGGCCTAACAGCGTACCCTACAGGGCCGGGTAACTGAAATTGTATACATGCTTATTCTGATTTGAATTAATTCCTCTTTTGTGTTCTGCCTCAGACACCATACCAAACCATACCCAATAACGAGGATCCATTGGGTACGCAGAGAGGACGGCCGCAGAAGAAAGTGGTCTTCTCAGTGACTTAATAACACATACATAAATAAAGTTGTGTAACGATCTCACCGGTGACAGAGGAATTTCCAGTCAGGATAGTTGAGTACAGATTTGTATTTGTACTTCTTACAGTTGTCCAGCAGATTGTGCTGTTTGTCTCATTAGGATACTCCCCATCGGACGTCCAGCCCCGCCCAGAGCCATTTAGAGATAACATCGTCAGTTACATAAAATATAACTGAACACAACATCTCAGATGACTACACAACGCAGACATTGATTCAAACAACATGCAAGCTGAGTGGTTTCAGGGATAGCAGCGTCCATATAAATCACCATGGCAACGATAGAAAACGTTGCATTAACTAACATACTAAACATCATATTCATTCACTGACTGAAGATTACGGAAATAAAAATCCAATTTATCGCAAGAAATGTTATTAAAACTCATTTCACTGCTGAAACTATCCTAAAATGTCGCATTTTTCACTGAGAATAAAACTGATGTCATCCACCACCTATTCTGTCGTTTAGGTTGGAGATGACATTGCTCTGATCTATGTCCCATGATAATGCAAGAGGTGCATAATCAGATATAGTAATTAGTCAAATGTTTATGTCCTCTATCCTGTGTAGCTCTGCTTTGGGGGTAAACAAATGACAGATTCTAGAATAAGATGAATGTCTATGTGAATAAAAAGTAAAATCTCTACCTTTATGGAATTTAGTTCTCCAAACATCCACCAGACCTGACTATCGATAGGTGTTTAAGAATTTTACACATTCTAGAAGTGGGGGTTTTTGAGGTAGGTTGTCTATCCTTAAGCTGAGACGTAACACAGTTGAAATCCCCTCCTAGCAGTAGAATACCTGTGCTGTGTTATTGTGAAGCCAGGCTCATCCTCATTTGGAGCATAGGTTATATCTCCCTTTACCAGAATAAATCTCTTTGTGTCTATGTGAACTTTAGTTGATGTTAAATTGAATCAATTTTGAAATCTATGTATCAAAATAGATAATCCTATCTTTCTACCTGATTGATGTGTTTTTTCAGTTTCTCATGTTCTATTTCCGATAGATGGGTCTCCTGCAATAATGCTATGACAGTTGACTCTTTTTAACTGATTTAGGATTTTCTTCCAAGTCAATAGAATGATCAGCTGTATTTAATGCTTTACAAATCTACCAAAAGAGCAGCACAATTCATCTTAGCATCCAAGGAATTTGCAATATAATATATAACAGTTGTGGTTGCAGTAATAGTGCTGGGAAAGAGCATATTATATAAAAGCCATAGCCATCTATCAGCTATTTGTGAGTGAAATGCTGTATGAGAATATCTGTTCTGGTTGACTGCTCTGTATGAGTCAATTTTAAATTAATTTTAGACAGCGAAGACAAGAAATAGAATGGATTTGTAATATAAGTAAGCTGTATATAAAATAAGCAGTTATACTTATTACTTGAATGAGAGGCTAAATCTGAACATAGTGATTAAGAAATGGCAATACACATCACCATAAAGTTATTTTTCAAATGTCTGTGCTGCATAGACGAAATACACACCATTAAGTATTTCAATAAAAACCCAGTGACACAATAAAACCCAGTGAATACAGACACTGCCTTCATTCATTTCATGAACCTAGTAAATTATATGATATCCACCAAAACTTAGTACATAATTTACTTATATTTTAAACACTCCCAATAATAGAATTGGTACATTGGACTAGTTGTAACAGTAACCCAGGAACCTGCCTCCTTTGCAAAAAAGGTTAAAGGGAAGGTGAAACCAAAAATCGATTTATTTTGGTGTTAAACTTGGTAATATGTCTTTCATGAGCTCAACATAGTAATCTATGCCATTTTTTCGCTGTTATATAAATAAGACCGTAATTTAGAGAAAACTGGTGTAAAATACTATGTGTTTGCCAACCAGTTTGTGTGGAGCTCCGTCTTGGCAGCGGTTGATCACAAAGTTGGCGTGGGTCGTAACCATGACAGGTTCCCCCCGGAACTCTCAGCCAAAAACACATTTTTATTAATCTCTTCTAATTTGAGCTGAAACAGGGGGTTCACCTACACTTTAAATGGAAAATACGCGCAATTGATTTTGCACAAAACACAACTGCAAGGGATGGGGTGTTTTCTCATAAGCGTGCGTCTGGATATTCCATGGTCTCTGGCATCTCGTTGAATTGGGGCCTAGTTACATGGCAAGAGTTGAGAGTGCCATGTCCCTTTCCTCTATCAGTTCAGCAGCAGAGGCGTCCATCTTACTCTTGGAGAAGTCATTGATGGCCAAGCCCTCCACAATCTTCCAAGACTTGTCCTGTGGAAATGGAAATAAAATATATGGACGTAATTAAATATCCCTCCCTCGCTCTCTGCACTAAACATGTAACGTAAACAGATATCCCTCCATAGGAAGTCCCTCTCACTCGCCACTATCCGAACATAGCATAACATACAGAACACAACACAGCTAACATTCGAAGCACCCCATTACAGATGATCGCCATTGTGAGATGAGAATGCCTGTTATCAACAAGGTTAGTAACAGTCTTGGCAGCCACTCATTGTGTTCTGTTTCCTTAACCGTTCTAATTTAGTAGGAACATGAAAGCATAATAATAGTCACAACACGCTGTCATTGTCAGAGACCGGTAAACGAGCGTGTCCTCGGAGAAGAATCACCCATTCTTAACTGTGGCCTTTCTTTAGTTTGGTTTGCATAACAAAGAAACATGTGAATATCAACTGATCCAAAGAATGCGAAAAGCTGTAAAAGAAAAAATTGTCTCTAAAAATCAAACAAACTAGTTGAAAGCTGGGTAACCTCAGATCCAGAAATTTGACAATGCTATAGCCAAACTTCTGGGGAGAGACTGCATAGTGCCCGTGCCAGAAACCAGAAAGTGCAAGCGGCGGAGTTAGTGTATCCTGTTTTGTTAGGGATATATTCTTCTGAAGATACCCTCATTTGTGGCAAGATGGAGGATTCAGAAGACAATTTTAACAAATGTATTTCTACAGTGGCCAGTCTACTAGGTTTGACTTTAAACATTTACAGACATTTTATCTAAGGATATTAGTGTCCGGACAGAATGTTTTAGCTTGTCTTCCCACCGGCTACGGGAAAAGTTTGATTACTAGTGCTGGCCGAGTTTGTGTTCGCTGTTTGCGAAGGAGGGATGCCGACAATGGAAAGACAATGCTAACGTTTTATTTATCTGTTCCCTTCTGGATCTGAGATTAATGGTCAGCCATATCACATTTGTTCTGGTCCCACCAGTCAGGTTGTTTCAAGTAAAGACCCATTCCATGTAACGTGTGTCTACCAAAATTGTATTTAATTTAAGCAAAATTAAATTAAACCCATTTCACCCAGATTTTAGCTCATCTGCCATCAGACTTAGATGTTAATATAAATGGGATTTGGGAGACCACAAGATTTGTGAGACTACAAGTCTGAGAAAGGACAATATATAGGTTTAGACTTTAGTTAATTACCTAACCCTAACCCTAACCCTAAACTTAAATGACATATAGAAAAAAAGACAAATAGAAACAGACCTTAATCTGTACAGGGAATGAGTAGACGAGGTCCTCTGGGACTCCGTAACGGTTCCCATTGGAGTACACACCCATGGAGATGAATTCTCCCTAAAAAACATGGTTGGGAAATAGTTAATACAATGTATAGATGAAACGTGGGAGATTGCAGGCCCCTGCCACCCAGTGCTAACCTCAGGGGATCCTGACCAGATGTCCCTCATGTGGTCACAGATGGCCTTGGCAGCAGACATGGCACTGGACAGCTTCCTGGCCTTGATGACTGCTGCACCTCGCTGCTGGACTGTCTGGATTAAAAAGAACAAGAATGTGAGGGACTTAATCATAATACTTGTTTGGCGACTTTCAGGACACCCAACCTTACAGTTCAGTATAAAGCATCAGATAGCAGGTTAAACATTTTTTATAAAATAGACAGGATATTGTAATGTGAACAGGACAGGATATTGCAATGTCAACTGAGAGTGGGCCCAGAGGAGAGGTGAAAATGCAAGTGCATATCTCACCCCAATCCTTTAAAAGGGATTTTCTACAATATTTTACTAGACTCAAACCAATCTGAGAAGAAAAAAAGAACAGCATTACATTACATTATATCACACAAGATTCACAAAGGAAGTGCATACTAATTAAGGAAACTATTACTTGGTATATCTTTCATAAACACAAAAGCCCTCGCTTTGGATATGTTACCTCTCATCACAGCCCAGAAACATAACCCCTGTGTGACAAACAACTAGGAAGTTATTTTGCTGTTCAACACATTAGTAGCAGCTTGGTTCAACTTACAGCAATGAAGTCGCCCTTGAGCCAGGCATCATCTTTGACAGCCTCGAAGCAGGGCAGATCACTGCCAGCCATGTTGACTTTGCAGTGGTGGACATCTGGGTACTGAGTGGACGAGTGGTTTCCCCAGATGATCACATTCTTTATGTGGGTGGCGGGAACACTGCAACGAATCGCCACCTGGTGGACAAACAGGAAGTTGTCAGGTTGCCAATGGCTTAGAACAATGGATGAAGATGTTCCATCAACCTTTTACTTTTCCCCAAGACATTGCGACAGAATCAACACATTAACATTCACTTTTGGTGCAGTGCACATTTTGTCAACGTTTTTATTATTGGATTATTTTTCCGTACGGAAGTGTGAATAGGCAGACTGCTAGTTTCACAGGTCTGTTTTACAGTGTAAACACAAGCCATGGGTCAGCTAACCATCTGTACAGTGCCATACTACACAGTGGAAGAACAGCATTATATTTTCTCAGGCCATTACCCTATAGATGTCAAATTCACAGAAAGTATTCTTGTGTATTTCTTTAAACAGTCACCGACCTGGGAGCAGGCCCTGTTGTGGTCCAGACGGGTGAGGCAGGAGAAGTTTTCTTTAGGGATGGAAGGAGCAGACTTTGCAGCGATCAGACAGTTAGTGTTGGCAGGGTTCCCCACGACCAGCACCTTGGGCAAAAACAAACACACATGCATTTTATTCACTCCCAAATGAAGGTGCAACAACACATAGGCGAGTAAGATTACATGACATTACATTCATTTAGCAGACGCTTTTGTCCAAAGCAGCTTTCAGGAAATATTTTTTCATATTACACATATTGCTTTTTGTTTTTACAATACAAATATGAATTTACAATTGACCAGTGATGGGTGGTGGACACTCACATAATTGGCAATCTTCATGAAAATACATTTCCTTCCTTCTTCATGTGTCAAAAGTAATTTTATGGTATTTATGTTTAATACCTGCATCATCACTTCCAATAGCTTAGAAGTTATGGCTTATAGAACTTGGACAAATCTGCGATAGGAAATGATGGAGGGATGAAAGATAACCTTTTGTTTATCTTGACCTAGCGCCCTTTAAATCCAACAAAGCTTTATTTCATCCTCCGCAGTCCACCATGGCATCAGAATGAGACCCAGTGGCGTAGTGTATTACAGAGCCCAGGGGCCCATATGGGGTGTGAGGAAGCAGTGGAACCACTTCCGTCCACTGCAGTAGACATAAGCAGTCAGAGCAGACCTTTATCAAGAGTCCTGACATTTCGAATGAGGCAAGGGTGACCATAACAACTTTGATAGCCCTGATGCGTCTTTTTAAAATTGTGTGATGGGGGGAGGGTATTTTAAAATCTACCAAGTTTACTCATCACTTGAAAGATTTTGAAAGCTTGCATCTTTTGACTTTAATGAAGTACATTCCTGGCTACACAAATCTCTGCTATTTGGGAATAGGTGGCCACTGTCTTATATGTGAACTCTTTGAATTTTCTTATGCTCTCAAAGTTTTTCTTATTACCTTGACAGTTTTCTTGGCAAACTTGTCCAGGGCGCCTCCCTGGCTCTTGAAGATGGCTACGTTGGCCTTCAGCAGGTCCTTCCTCTCCATTCCATCCCTTCTAGGCATGGAGCCCACCAAGATGGCAACATCTAGGTCCTTGAAGGCCACCTCCTCCTTATCAGTGGAGACGACCTCTGTGGAGACAGGAGATTTTTTCCTGTGGTGGTTTGTATAACAAATGCCTTGTTGTTGCACTTATGAAATATTCCCCAGTTGAACTGACCTTGATTGTTTTCAGTTTGATTGGTAACCCTTCATTTTACAGTCCCCTAATTACTAAGTATTAACCTGGTAAATATATGGTAAATGATAATATAGTATTGGGTAATTACCCCTGGTAAATAAGAGGTAAATACAGAGAAACTACAGCTGAAATACTAAGAAAAACCTCCACTATTACCCATCCACCTGACTAAGTTCTGTGTTGTTGTGCTGTTTTAGGTTGGTAATAACATAACATGGTAATTGCGTACTTCATATAGGATAGTAGGCAACCAATTCTTAGAAACAGCTCCTCTATTACCCATCAATTGTAGTTAGTATGTTGCTAACAGTCCAGGTTTAATTTAGTACTATCTAGAAATTAAGTAGTACCTTCTTATAAAATCCTCTGTCTTAAATAGTTATTGTTCATGGCTCCACTTATTTATAAAGGGTTTATTTGATTTACCTTAGAAACTATCGACTTCTTGATTTAAGATGATGAATTACATCAATACTTCACTGGTAACAACCTCCACAGGAACAGTTTTCTTCTTGTGTCATGAAATATCTTTTTAAATACAGGATACGTTCTTGCAGATGTTTGAATGAATGAATTGACCCAGTAAGCTGAAACTGCACTGTAAAAGGTATTCTCGTTTGTTTCCATGATATAACCAGGCTCTTGCCATATCCCTTGTAACTGGTTATGTGTCAGATATGGTCCTGGAAAATTGCCTCGCACGTGGTGCCAGGAGAGCTTTTTAAAAAGCAACTGAATTGTGCTATTAATGAAGTCATGAGGAAGTCATCACAAATGGCTACTATTACTGTGACCAAACCCACCCAGGTCTGTTTGTTCCCTTGCCATCGGGGAAGAGATATAGAGTCACAAAGCACGAACCAATAGAATGAACAACAGCTTCTTCTCCAGAGATGGAGCCTCCATCATCCCCGCCCTCCCATAGTTGCTGAGGACTGAGGACTGAAGACTGTTTCGTTTTTGTACCTAATTGTTGTGCAATACCTTTTTATACTGAATATTTCCTTTATCATTGTTTACCTGTCTTACCCAAGTTCCTTTATTTATTTATTCAATTATGTATCATATATGGATAGAGCAAGATACCTTATTACTTTATCTTGCTTATTTGTCTTGTTTGATCGTATTGCTGCTTGTCTCTGAGAGTTACCAAGCATAATTTAGTCGCATACCTACAATGACCAATAAAGTATCTTTATCTCTGTGGGAGTGTGTGTGGATGGCTGGTTTAAGCAGCCTCACCTGGCCGAGTCTGATTGGACGCTGGGGCTGGGTGAGGCTGCACACCTATTGCACATTGAGTAATAAGTGTGCACAGGTTAAACCAGCCATCACCACACACACTCAAGGAGAGATCTCCTACATGGAGCACCAGGCCATGTATCATTATATGCAAAACATATAATAAACCGGATTTTCAACCCGACCACCCTGCGCCTTGTCTGGAGGAGCCGAATACAAGTCACCTAGGTGGCGTGTAGCAATGGACCTTGCTCAATGTGGGGCCTCTTCACACAAAGAAAGGACACAGAAGTGCTGTCTGAGGACGCACTGGCTACCAGCAGCGGCGACGGGCAGCCACCACCCAGCAGCAGCCCTTTCTCCAACAGCATAATGGAGGACGGGGGAGGCACCTCAGCAACAGCCACAGGCAACTGTCTGCAGCTAGCAGCCTCTGGGACCAGCCCGCAGCAGCCCAGGCCCAGCCGCACCTCTGCCAGCCTGCACAGCCACCGAAGACCCATGGTCCAGAGGGGAGATGTTGATAGGGTCTCCCTGGGAGAGGGTGGCCATACCACGGGTTGTTTCCGACCATCTGAGGAGCTACCAACACAGCCCAGCTAAACCTCAAACCAGCCTGTCCAGACAGCCCTGCCACCACCATGACCGCTGACACCTCCGCCAGTCAAGGCAGCAGCCCAGGCTTCCGCTCTCCAGGATTGAGGGGGAGGGTGGGTTGGCAGGTCAGCCTGGGGAGGTGTGGGGACAATGGGGTTTGGGGGTTGTTTTTATATTTTAGGTATGGTAACCCTGAAAATAGTGTTTAATTTGGGTATGGTAACCCTGGTCAGAGTCCAGTTTATGTATTTTTTTTTTTTTATGGATGGGGGGTAGGCTTCGACTTGGGATTCTCCCCAGCCTCAATTTGGTGTTGGGTATGTGGGAGTGTGTGTGTGGGTTATTGGACTCTGGGGCTGGGTGAGGCTGCACACCTTTTGCACATTGAGTAGTCAGTTTTCACAGGTTAAACCAGTTATCACCACACACACTCAAGGAGAGATCTCCTGCATGGCAACATGGAGCACCAGGCCATGTATCATTATATGCAAAACTTAGAATAAACCGGAATTCCAACAGCACAACCCTGTGTCCTTGTCTGGAGGAGCCCAATAAAAGTCACCTAGGTCGAGTGTGGCAGCCACCTAGGTGGTGTGTAGCAATGAACCTTGCTACAATCTCTTACACATTTGTAAAATGTCTTTAAATGGAACACATTAAAAAAAAAAAATAGTATGAAGAAAAGACATGCCGAGAAATGGGTTCAACAAATATAACTGCTTAAACCTTTGTTTCTGCTTGAAATACATAAATAGCAGACCATTGAACATTGGTCACATGTGGCTAAGGTTGCCACCCATTTCTGTGCACCCAACATTGTCTTTGTAAATACAGGGGCCTCAGGGCCTGCCCAAACAAAGCAAAGAACAGCCCCATTTCAAAGGAAAAATTCCAGGTCACAATGGAGATGGCACATAATGGCGGCTCACAACTAAAGGTGTAGCATTTGTCACTATAATGTCAAGACTGAATAGGTATTTTAAAACACATGGGTACTTATAATGTGGATGATCTGATCTGATTTTTTTGGTCACGTAACAAAAAACAAATGGATGGAATATGTCTACAATGTAGGAAAAAAGGCACGTTGCATGGAAGAGCATGTTTCCATATTAAAAGATGAGAAGTTTAAGTACCTGTATTAGCAACCACAATGTAAGCAAGTACAAAATAGTTGTTATATCCAATGTGGCAAATTAAACATAAATTAGATAGTGGAAACCAAGCACCTTTAATCCAAAATGTAATCGAATTAAGAGACTGTGACCAATAAATTTTCTATTGGCCCTGAATGTTATCCATCAGTCATCATAGTTACCCCTCAGCAGTGGGAGGGCGCAGTCCTGAAGCTCCATGACAACGCCATCCAGGACTGGCAGCATTGGTGAAATGTCCAAAAGGAGCAGGAAAATTGGCTTATGGTAGGTCCAGGTAGGAGAGCAGAAAGGGAAGAGAAAATGAGAATAGGACAAAATAAAGCTTAACCCTGTCAAAGTAAAATGCAACCCATTTAGCATTTAGCTAAATGCTACTTTTTTAAGTGTTATTGGAATCATTATTGGAACCAGATAGCCTTATGTTATAGTTGCTTGAAATCCGGCACCAATACTACAAAGTGAACACTGTACGTCAAAAGCCCTCGTTATGGTTATACAGGGATATTACTATGAACTATCAATTTGAATATCAATCAAACTAACCACAGAAGTACAAGAAAGGAATACTATATTTGACATATTGGTCAAAGGCTGAATAACCAGTCCGGCTGATGCCTATACAGTTCCATAGACCAAGTACTGCCATTTCCCTCACAAATCAAACAAAGACAAGGACACGTGGATGAAATCACCCAAGGTGACATGTATGACTTTAGACACAGGCAATATTTGTGTTCACTGAAAACCACCCAAGCAAAGACAGCACAGCAGTTAATACTGACACATAAGGTGACTGACTAGGAATAGGCTTACAACAATACCGTTCTAAGGTTATCATACAACACAGCTGAATGCGATTGTCAAAATAAGGCTCACTAAGTGAGCTATAGGTAACTTCACACAGAACTGCTAACATATAATGAACTTGACAAAAATACCCGACATATAGAAGCCTCACCACTAGCCCAGCCATCTCACCAGTCACCAACCAATCAAAACAATCAATCATGATACTTTATTTTCTTAGAAACAACTTTTATTTAATTCTGTTTGGATGATTATCAAGATCAAGAGAGCGTGTCAAGCTTTGTGTCATATTCTGCAGAGCCCGACATAAACAAAAAAAAGCATACATTCATTTGTTTATTTTTTCTCTCATCGCAAAGGGCCCTTTTAGTGCTCAGGGACCCCTGGGCACGTGCCCAGATTGCCCATATGGTAGATCCGGGCTTTCCC
>OOFG01060783.1:8753-25468 GCA_900323295.1 Molva molva
CCCCCCCCCCCCCCATTTCCATCTGGGATTAATAATGTGCATCTTATCTTTCTTCAAACCATTGCTCAAGAAAGGGAAATTGAAGTCAATACTTTAAATATGTTGAATGTTATATACCATTATGTGTCCGCCATTCCTGGAATGAGGGATCTTTCTGCTGTGTTCAAGGTTTCTACCTCTTGGTGATGGGGGAGTTTTCCCCTTGTCCTTAGGAGGGCTTGGGTGAGGGGTGTCCTTTAATGGGGCCTGTGAGACCATTTGAGACTGGAACTATGCTAACCTTGTTATCATCGATAAACCTTTGTTTGGGTTTATTTTCCATCTGTCTGTCCTGTTCTGCATGGACACTTTCCACACAAATCAAATTCCTAACAGATCAAGCTATTTGATTGCCTGAAACTGGTACTGTTGGATGTCGGCCACATGGAAAAAGGTATGGAACTTCCCCCAGTAGAGACGAAGGTAGCAACATTTTTGGTCAAAATAGAGAGAATGTTAGGTGGTTTGGGGAATGAGGACAACAGCATATTTGTGAAAGCAGTCTTCTAAATGATGACTCAGCAGGGGGGATATTAAGAAGACAATGTTTTAATTCACTGAAAGCGTTCCAGCTAAACCCCTATCCCAGGTGATATTCAATAAGTTAAGAAAACTATATGTGGAAAACAAAAATATATATAAATGGCCTTTTTTTATGAACCACACCACTTCTTCCTTTAGCAGAAGTCACTCATGCCATCTTTCACAATTTCAAAATCAACTTCGAGAATTTGGCACCACAGTTTTAAATTGCTAAGAAAGAACGAAAAAAATAAAATCAAATCAAAACAAAATAAAATATTTTTTAGTTTTACTAGCTTCTGGATGTCAGAATTACAATATTACAAGAGGGATTTCCAAGGGGGCCGGAAGAGAACTGACGTCGGCTTTTTCGGTTAAACCTGTACATGGTTGTACTTTTTATTTTATTTTACATAAGCCTAACAGACACAAGTATATACACCAATATCTAACTTCAACATCATATTTCCACCGTCTAGGATTTTGACAGTTGTATAAAAAAACAACATAGCTGTTTAAAAGAATATAAGTAACTCCATGCTTTGTAGTGTATTGTGGAATGAATCCTCCCGCCTCGCCTCATTGCATCCCAAGTCCCAATCCCACAAAAGGTCCACAGCAATAGCTCGTCCAATCACACGCCGGTATATAGTGATAGGAAGTAGATATACAAAAGGAAGATGGGGTATATAAGCAGGGGCTTCTTGGTCTTGAACTCATCTCCCACGAGTAGCGATGCGGCACTGTACGCAGCCCAGAACACACCGAAAAGCTGCAGGGGTAAAGACACAAAGTCATTAGTGTTATGACATAACTACATCACCACAATAGCTTAAAAAAAAAAAGAACCTCAAGTTTAGTCATATTTGGTCAGAGACAATTGTAAAGCATAAAACAATTATCCCACTGGCCCACGCTCTTCTTTAAGACTAACCGTACATCAAAACTAAGGAGGCAGCATCAAAAACAAACAGTTATGCAACTATAGCCTGCTACGTTATCAGAAAACTGCAATATCCAGGATCTCACGACAGATGGCGCTGTCTCCAATGTTTTATTTAATTTACCATTTTACATATATGTTGACATATACATTTACTAACCATGGGATTGTTTAATGCTTGCTGCCTAACAATATAAGGTAAACACCCTATTGTTTAATGCCTAACAGTATAAGATATATACATCCTATTGCACTTTCTGAGGGCATGGGAACATTTTAGCGAAACCTGTTTGGCAAGGTGAGGAGCCAGAGGGACATACCTGCAACAAACACACTGCTCTCTCCTCACGACCACTGCTGGTTCAACTATGTGCTCAGTACTACTTTTGCAAAATAAATCCTTGTTTACAGTGCTTTGCTAACTTATTATTACAAGCATATAGCATATAAGCATTATAATTGAATGCCAACTTGTAAAGGACGGGTTAATGTTTAGAACAATTGTTTTTTTCGGACACACACACACCCACACACACACACACACACACACACACACACACACACACATATATATATATATATTAAAAAAATAGAGAATACGTTGTGTTTACATATCCTATTGCTATTCTCGAAAATGAAAATAAGAGGCGTTTGATGTAAATGCTCTCCAATAAATGTAAACGATTTTAGGAAAAATATGAAATCGATCACCCGAGGTCCTCTACTCACTTTTATAACCGTGGCGACCACATCAAAGCTTCCGATGACCAGGAGCAGTGGAGATATGACGATAAGCGGGAGGAGGGAGTAGCCAATCACACCCAGGACCTGGCCGTAGGACACCTGGCAGGGATAGAAGACACAATCTGAGGCTAGGTGGGAGCAGAATAGTCTGGTGGTTAGGGTGTTGGACTCCCAGTCAAAGGATTGAAGGTTCGAATCTCAATGTCCACAGACTACCGGTAGGACTAATCCCTACCTACTATTTAATGAAGGGTAAAATTACTGTATGTCGCTTTGGATAAAAGTGTAATAAAAAACTGTGGAGTACTCTGTTTATTTTCTATATGGAGCAATTGTAACAGAAACAATGTCCCCAGTAATTAATGATGACACAGTAAGTAAATATATCATCATTACGTTTCTTGTGGCTATGGAACTTACCTCTCCACCAAGAACACGGGCCAGCATAAAGACGGTCAGCGAGCCAAATATCCAAATGGTGATGATCCAAGACACCACCTTGAGGAACACGAGAGGGCAAGGGTTATAGGAGTCTTACTGGTTTTCAGAACACAAAACA
Source organism: Molva molva (assembly GCA_900323295.1). Taxonomy (NCBI): domain Eukaryota; kingdom Metazoa; phylum Chordata; class Actinopteri; order Gadiformes; family Lotidae; genus Molva; species Molva molva. Next base: position 11,561 of record OOFG01060783.1, read on the forward strand.
CAGGCTAGCTTACCGCTTAAATACACTGTTAGCAATATTTATTTGTTCAAATAAGTGTGATATAGCTCAGTCCAGTCCCTCCCCTCTGCAGTAAAGAGAGAAAAAAAGTCTGGTATCCCACTTTATCCAATCAGGAGAGAGAACTCCACAAAGAAGCGTTCCTCTCTGCACAGACAGGCAGCAGGATTTCAGTGTTGAATGACAATGACAGGCAAAAGCCAATGATTCCAGCGCTCCCAGGATGGCCTACACATCCAAACACGGCAAGCGATTGTAGATGTAGATTTACTTTAGATCGCAGCATACCAGTCCTTCCTAGTTCTTAGAATAAACACTTCTTAAGGATCGCTGGCCATTGAAAAACATTAAATCACACAAGAATGAAAGTTTTGTCCACGGTTCTATTGTTCTGGATCACAATACCCAACTCAGTCTAAATCTGCCTTTTAACCAAATAAATGTGCCTTTATTAATGTGACTTAATTTCTATTTTCTATCTAAATTAATGTAAAGGCAAGAGCAATGCGTAGCTCACCCTGAACTGTCCATAGATGGAGATCATGGAGAAGAGCAGCACCACGGCCAGGGGCCCCCAGAAGTCCGGGTTGTCTCTCACCACCTGCCGGTTAAAACCCAAGGAGGGCATGGGCATCAGCACGCAGCGGATCTTGTAGAAGATGTCCTTCAGGTCGATGTCCAGCTCCTCCCTGGTTAGAAGGAAGACACATGTCTGAAGTTTAGCGAGAATAAAAAATAAGATGTACTTTGTTCATCCCTGACGGGAAATGCGCATATCACAACAGTCCCGTATTTTGTATTTTTATCTCATGTAAAATGTCTTTGAGAACTAAGAAAAGAAAGTGCTATATAAATAAAATGTATTATTATTAAAAAGGGACATAAGAAAATATTTAAATGAGAATAAAGATACAAAAATATACCGAAAATATGTATATATCCACAATAAGAGTAATCAACCCTTGAAGTAGGCATTATCAACAGTTCATGAACCTCTGCCTTCTGTATTGCATTGGGAATTGGCAATGTTCAGAATCTGATGTTAAATCCGTGTTTGGCTATCGATGATGGGGAGTAGGGCTTGGTTTCTATTTTGTTTGTTCTGTAGGCTTGAACTGTGTGTTTTAGTGACTCACAGAAGAGGCTTGGTGTCTTCGTTCTCCTCCTCCTCGATCTCCAGAAGCCACCCATAGCCACGTTGTCTCAGGAACGTGGTGGCGTAGGGATCCTTCCCAGCATCGCTGCCTAGGTTCAGCTTGACGTCTGGGGCGTCGATGGTGCCGCTGAGTTCTAGGGCCGATGGGAATGACATGAGGGTTTCATAACGTTTGCATTGGATTAACATTTTGGCCATTAACACTGAGACACTAAGATGACACACAGTTAACACCAGACATAAAACACCATCAGCAAAAACGTTCGTAAAAGGTATCAAAACATATCTAACTACTTTACTTTAAGACGACAGCCGAATAATCTGTTAATTAAAAGTAAAAACAGCTTAAAAATACGTCGATAAAAAAATACTTAAAAACAGTTTTATCGCCAGGTAAGTTTCGCATAAATCTTTCTGATTCTGATATTATTATAAACGGTATTTTTACTGTAAAAAAATAAAAAGAAGAGAATGATCATCAATCATGCCAATGCTTGTATGTAGGATGCAATCATCTGGTAAATTCATTTTTTTAACAACTCATCTTGACTGGGTACATAAAGAATGAGGACCTAGTTTTCTATCCAATATTACCTTGCAGGCTGACCTAAATGAATCCCCTTTGACGCTGTGCAATCATGGTGCGATGAAAACCAAAACAACTCACAAGCCATATCTTTGAATACGCCGAACACGATTACAGCAATAGCAATAACCATGATAATGATAACAACAACAACCATGTAGCTGATGTATGAGGCCTGCTAGCCAGAGCTGTGAAGTTACCTTCAGCTTCTGTGGACGAGACGAACGTGAAGTCTCCATTGGTGGGAGAGAACTGCATGGTTGACGCCTTAAGTCCTACAACAATCACATTTAAATGAGCGACTGTCTATGATTCAGTAGAACAGTGCGGCGGTAAGACTCTCAACGGCTCTGATTTTCTCGCTGAAAGTTAAAACTAGTCCATTTTGTTTTTGTCTGGGCTGTGTTGTAGGAAGCAGGAAGTGAGAATCGGTGAAAAGGAGACACGTCAAATCCCAACACGACACACTGGGGAGAGGCCGCGTCATCTAGCGGAGGGAGAGGGGAGTTGCAGAAAGGATGAACATAACACAAACACTGTGGAGGACACGGTATATGGATTCCAAAAAATGACAGTGGACATTTACAGACATTATAAGAAGGGGGGGTCCTTAACGAGACGTTGTCACAGACACATAACCCCATGTTTCACTAATTCCTGCCTCTTCACTCTTCCAATTGGCTAGTGAGAAAACTCTGGACCAATAGGAACCCGCTGACGACGTTGTGGCGCTTTTGCCGCTAAAAATAAACACTTATGCACAGAGTCTGACGGTGGGATAAGTTGTATACAGCAATCATAACCTTAAAACACAGGTAAGCGTCCCTTTACCTACACTCAATCTGCAACAATGTTTTATTAATGTCAGAGACTGCATTGTTCCGTTATCTCTGACACGGACAAGTTGCAAATAACTGCAAGCAGTTGACATTGTGTCTGGCGTTTTCAATTCAGTCACATTGCGATGATACTGGAGAAATACAACAGAATAGCTGTTTTAGTTAATGAATCGACTTAATGAATTGTCCATTCACTTTTTCTTCATCCACTTCTTTCATTTGCAATCGTTCTGTTTGGTGCAGTTTCTTTTTGTTTAAAGCTGTTGGTCGTCGATGCTTTTTAAACGTTGACGGTTCTGGTCGTTTCTGAAAACTAATGACGGTGGGTCAAACTAACACAACTTCAATTAAATGAAATTAAAATAACTTAGTCTTCTGTTAGGAACTTCGTTCGCATGGTACACAGACATGTGAGACAGACAACATACCAGTAACAGTTACCAGACAAGAAACGTAAATCCTTGTGAAGTGTCCAAGTCTACTAAAGATGTGGTACAAGGTCCACTTAGTGGTTAAAAACCGTTTAGATACTAAAGCAACCAACATAAGTCACGTAATATGTGGACCAACAATGCGTTACTGTGTCAACTAGGGGTCCCATTGAAAACAGTGAAATATGCTTTATTTCCCCTGCGTAATGTTGACTATTCCTCTCCCCCCAGAGAGCCGAACTAATTTCCAGACCAGAGTGAGAGAACCAACCGTCGATATGGGAATCCAGGGACTGCTCCAGTTCCTCAAAGATGCTTCAGAGCCCGTCCATGTGAAAAAGTACCGAGGGCAGACAGTGGCCGTGGACACCTACTGCTGGCTGCATAAAGGGGCTTTCTCGTGTGCTGAAAAGCTGGCCAAAGGAGAACCAACAGATCAGTATGTTTATCTTTTTTATTACCTTTGGTATGTTTACATTTTATTAAAACCGAAATATAGAATTTGTAGTTCACAGTGGTTTCCTTTGGATAACTAACTGCCTTTGGTTATTCATCAATGGAGTGGTATTTTCATATCTCCAGGTACGTCACATACTGTATGAAATTTGTGGACATGCTCCTGTCGTTTGACGTGAGACCAATTCTGGTGTTTGACGGATGCAACCTGCCGTCAAAGAAAGAGGTGGAGAAGTCTCGTAGAGAGTAAGTTCTTTATCTAATCGTCTCTTTATGTAGCAAACATCAGAAAATCAACCCACTTTTAAATATTTTGTTTGGTAAGGACATTGTATTGCTTTGTTTTTTCATTTAGAAGAATGATGCCCTATTTAAGTCTGGTTTCTGTTAGATACTGAAATGTAGGTGTTGGTCATTATGAGCAGGTAGGGGTTAGACTGTGAATACAAAGACAGGTTGGGGTTAGACACTGAATACAGACAGGAAGGGGTTAGACAGTAAATACAGAGACCTATCGGGGTTAGACAGTGAATATAGAGACAGGTCATTAAGGAGTAGGTAGGTGTTAGACAGAGAATACAGAGACATCTAGGGGTTAGATAGTGAATATAGAGACAGGTCATTAAGGAGTAGGTAGGTGTTAGACAGAGAATACAGAGACATCTAGGGGTTAGATAGTGAATATAGAGACAGGTCATTAAGGAGTAGGTAGGTGTTAGACAGTGAATACCGGAAGGGGTTATACAGTGAATAGAGACAAGCTGGGGTTAGACAGTGAATAAAGAGACAGGTCAGGGTTAGACAGTGATTCTATTGTTGTTTGTCCAGGCGCAGACAGGCTAACCTCCAGAAGGGAAAGCAGTTGCTACGTGAGGGGAAGCTCTCCGAAGCAAGGGACTGCTTCACACGGTGTGTCAACATCACGCCCTCCATGGCCCATGATGTCATCAAGGTCAGCACAAGGCCACCATGTAACTGTTGTACCAACGAACAGACGGAATGTAAATGTCAACATCATGGACATGTGCGGTAAACGTTATTGACCGTATTACGCTACGTAACATTATGACATCTATGTTGTATGTCTCTTGTTGTCTGCGTTCCCCCCAGGCTGCCAGGGCCAGGGGGGTGGACTGTGTGGTGGCTCCCTACGAGGCAGACGCCCAGCTGGCCTTCCTCAGCAAGGCCGGCCTGGCCCAGGCCATCATCACAGAGGACTCTGACCTGCTGGCCTTTGGTTGCAAAAAGGTCTGCTTCACTCCCCTCTCCTATCTCTCATCTCCTCTCCCCTTCTCCCCGTCTCTCCCTTCCTCTCTCCTCTCTACCTCTCCCCCGCCAGTGTTTCCTCAGAGAGTTATTCCATCAGCCCATGCTGAGGTGTATGTTAGGTGCACTACGTTGACGTGCACGGTGCTGATGTGCGCAGGAAAAGAGAGGTATCTGTGTGATCAGTGATTCCAGTAGTCCTCTGGTGCATTCATTCCAACAGCAATGATATGACAACTTCACGTAAGATCAAATAGCGTTGTTTTCCGTCTGCAATTTGTAGCCATCCCACCGTCTGGGTTTCATAATACTGTTGCTTCGCTTCTGCACAATCTAATATGTAGGCTTCCTTCTATTATTAAGCCACTTGTGTTACTTTTTTCTTTATATCTCTCATGCATTTGTTATTCTATAGTAAAACAATATTTTGTCAGTATTTTTCCACAGTATTTCTCCAATGACAATATTACTATTAAGGTGGGTGCAGTAGGCACCCACCCACTGCGCCACTGCTGGATGCATGTAGGGAGAAACACTGCCCTCCTTCCTTGCCCCTCTGCCCATTAAACCTCCCCTCTCCCGCTTTCTCCTCCCCTCTATAGTCTACGTTAGCCTGGTGTTCAGGATCTCCCTGGTTAGATTCATATTACCAGGATGTTGAGCTGTTTAGATGTTAAGTTTACAGTTTATGTTGTAGTTCATTACTTTACAAAAGTAAATAACCTATTTCCTATGGGCCGGGTGGTATAGTGTTGGAGATCATGGGGTAAAAATACATTCCCCTGAGTTGCTTTGCATAAAAGCTTCTAACTTCTCTTTTCTCTTCCTTTGGACACTTTTGGTTGGTTGGTTTTCATTGGTTGGTTGGTTTCCATTGAGCTCAAACGAGGAATGAAAGCCAAGAGATGTGTTTCTGTTCACAATGTCCAACTAAAGAGCATGTAACTGTTTCTGTTCACAATGTCCAACTAAAGAGCATGTAACTGTGTTTCTGTTCATAATGTCCAACTAAAGAGCATTTAACTGTGTGTCTCTGTTAATAATGTCCAACTAAACAGCATGGAACTGTGTTTCTGTTCACGATGTCCAACTAAAGAGCATGTAACTGCTTCAGGTTCTGTTGACAATGTCCAACGAAAGAGCATGTAACTGCTTCAGGTTCTGTGGACAATGTCCAACTGAAGAGCCTTTAACTGCTTCAGGTTCTGTTCACGATGTCCAACTGAAGAGCATGTAACTGCTTCAGGTTCTGTTCACGATGTCCAACTGAAGAGCATGTAACTGCTTCAGGTTGTGTTTACGATGTCCAACTGAAGAGCCTGTAACTGTGCTTGTCAGGTTCTGTTGAAGATGGACAAGGAGGGCAACGGGCTGGAGATCGACCAGGCACACTTGGGTCGCTGTCGCTCCCTGGGGGGCGTGTTCACGGAAGAGAAGTTCCGATACATGTGCATCCTGTCTGGCTGTGACTACCTGGCCTCACTGTACGGCATTGGACTGGGAAAGGCCTGCAAGCTGCTCAAGATGGCCAACAACCCCGACATACTCACGGTATACTCACTCAACTATATACCGTTAAATATACTACTTACAAACTATACTATTAATAAGCTAACTATTAACAACAACCCGATAAACATTAAACTACATACTAGTAACATACTATATACTAATGACACACTAGCTATTAACAACAACCCAACATACTCACAGTGCGTGAACCATATACTATTAACTAACTAGTCCACCAACTTTATTCTAGTAACATACTATATACTGCAGTGTTACCCTAGGATTTTTTCCAGCAGCGGTGCTGAGCTGTGTGTGAAGGGGACTATGTTGATGTGTACATGAAAGCTGTTGATGTGCGTGTTCACGGTGCTAATGTGTGGGGGCGCAGAGAGATTGTGATCTCTGATGATTGTGTGATGACTGATTCCAGTAGGGCTCTGGTGCATCATAACAGAAAGAAAGTCTGTTCTATTGTTCTATTGTTCTATAGCAGAACACTATTTTGCTGTCAATATCTTTCCACAGTGTTTCTCCAATAACAATGTAACAACTGCGAGGGGTGCACTAGAGGGCACCTATGATATCTAAGTTTTTAGATAAAAATAAATACCATTGGGGCGCCCAACCTTTTTTCTAATTCTTAAAAAAATGTGTGGTGCTGCCGTGATGGGCGGTTAATGAAGATGGCGGAAAGTCCACGCATGCAGTTTGGTCACGGCGTTTGGTCACGGCAGTTTGGTCACGGCGTTTGGTCACGGCAGTTTGGTCACGGCGTTTGGTCGTGACATTGGTGTGGACGGGCAGGTTGCGCACACTGCCTGCAGAGCTTCAACATTTCTGAGCTGCACAACACACAACAAATCGGTGTAAGAACAGTGCTCTAGGGCCGTGACAACATCATTTTTAGTTTGCAGCTGGCTCGCGGAGTTCACGCACGGCGACCATAATAGGCTTTGCCATTCAACAACCGAACAACTCATGGTGAGCGCTAAATAATATTAGCAAACTATATGCTAGTAACTACCAGACTATTAAGAATGATACACTATTAAAAACGATAGTATTACCTATGTAGTATAAATCAACTATTTACCATTGTCAAACTCTAAACTACATGCATATTGATAACCAGTGCTTATTAATGAACCTATAAAGAGTTTTTTTTAACTGAGAGAAACTGAATGCAGAAGCTCTGCCTCCAAAACAAGATGACATTTCCTGCTGGATCAGATTTCACAATAAAGCCAATTTTCTCCATTCAAATCATTCCAATGTCCATGGCAGATGCCTGTTAAAAAAGCTGATGGGGAAACATGATACATGCTCTAACATAATGGGAAGACTTTGTTCAATTCTTGAAAGGGTCATTACTCATTGAACGAAGTTGTGAATGTTATTAAAGGGGAAGGATAGTTTTGTGGCTAGGACGTTTGACTCCAGGCCAACAGGTACTTTGATTCCTAATACGCAGCGAACCTAATACTTTGATTCCTAAAACGCAACGAACGTCCGTAAAGAAAGGATCACCCACTCCGGTGTGCTCAAGAGTGCGGTCGGGGCCCACGAGGCAGAAGATGTGCACTAGGACCCTATATAGGATGCAAGGCGTGAACCTGGCTCTGTGTTCCCCCAGGTGATCCGGAAGATGGGCCAGTACCTGAAGACGAGCATGACCGTCCCGGAGGAGTACCTGCAGGGCTTCGTCAAGGCCGACAACACCTTCCTCTACCAGCTGGTGTTCGACCCGCTCCGACGCAAGGTGGTGCCTCTCAACCCCTACCCAGAGCACCTGGACCCCGGCACCCTCAGCTACGCTGGCCTGTATCCTTCTGTCTGGCTGCCCGTCTGTCGGCCATATTACGCAAAGTAACAGTGTCATGAAATGCAGTCCCTCGCACAACGTTCACTACGCTCTAATATTAAAGTATGTTTATTCACTATGGTGTTGTGATTCTATAAGGTAGGAGGAAAATAAGAGCCGTGGATAAAAACAAACCAATACAATCCAGTGAAAAGAATTGAATATCTAGATCCAAATCGTTATGAAATACGATATAGACTAGTGCAATCCTGAAGTGTGCAGTGACATAGACCACCTGTAGGTGGTGCTGTAACAGCAAAGACTAACTTAAATCTACTGTGAATGTGACCGTGTTTTATAGAGGCTACTGAATAAATACCTGATATTTAAAAGTGAATTGTTGGGGAAGTGTTGCCCTTGACGACGTGAACCCAGGAACAAAGGGGATGACAAAGGGTACCAGATGGCACTGGGGAACCTGGACCTCAACACCATGGAGAAGATCGACAACTTCAACCCGGACAAACTCGCTCTACCGGTACGGTACCCAGAACCAATCCTTCTGACCATAACGTTAGAGATGAGCTATAATGACACGATAAACTAAAACATCAGTTTCAATGATGATGAAAACTATTTGTTGAAGACCGATCTCCTCTGTGAACATCTCATAAACTAACTTGTGTACTTTGTTGATTTTAGCACTCGACTACCGCTAAGGAAAAACATTTATTTGGCTAACTTCGTGTTCTGGTTACTACAGTTCCTTTACACTCTGTCCAGTTGTTTGTCTTACTTCTTCAGAAACTTGGTTATGCAGCATTTGACTACATCGTACTACTACTTCTTCAATTTTGATTATGTGCTCTGACTGTCCTCAGCCTCCCTTGTAAGTCACCTCAGATAAAACCTCCTGCTACTTGACTAGTAATAAACAGTACCGGCCTACCCCTCCCACACACACAGACGGTGAAACCTCGCAGCCGTCGCTGGAAGGACGCTGTTGCTCCAGCCCGGCGTGGCGGTGCTTCTTCTAGCATCTGGAGCCGGGGATACACTGCTGGATGTACCACCACCACCACCAGCCTGGTGAAGAAGGAGGAGGAGGAGGGGGAGCGCCCCAGACCCCCCTCCACCAGGGGGCAGGAGAGGGTGGTGGGGCTCCGGGGGCTGCGTCTGCCCAGCAGGGAGCTGGGGGTGAAGAGACCCAGAGAGGGTGAGTCCTCCCTCCACCTGCTCACTCTGGGATGTCTCTCTGTAGAGACGACACTTTCATGTCTGGTTCTATATGTAAGCATGTTATATTTTAGTCACAACGACATTAATATGGACCAAACATTACTGTTTACTACTAGAAAGTTATTTACGCAGACGCTTTTAGTGACTTGTGTTGAATGCAGATGCATATTATTAAGGTAGGTCTATTTAAAGGATGCCCCAATGCTCTCATGAAGTGAATATTAGTTATGTTAATAATAACCTTAAATATATTGAATAATATAGATTATAATGTAATGCCCGGAGGAACACCCATAACCACTGCTCGCCTGGCATGACACTCCTGTCACATTACTAATCACTAAACACCCACCCCCCCTTCTCCCAGACTCCAGCCTGTCGGACCAGGACGTGCTGCAGCTATACACGGGCTCCTCTGGTCTGAAGAGGGCCCGTTCTGAGGAGCAGGACCAGGAGGAAAAGCCCTCCCTTCCCAGGCCACCAGGGGGCAGTAGCAGCGTCGCACCCCGGCCCCGCAACCGCTTCGCCACCCTGTTGCAGAGGAGGAACCAGGGAGGGGAGGGGGACGGCCTGGCCACACGCAGCAGGTAGAGACCGGGGGGCAGGGGGACGGCCAGGCCACACGCAGCAGGTAGAGACCGGGGAGGGGAGGGGGGAAAACCATTAAAAACCATTTCACGTGGTTTTAAAAGTGTGATCATAGTTTAACAAACAATTTTTTTTGTGAAACATGACACATTTCCTACAACTCTTTAAATAAAAGTGTTGCATCCGTTGTAGCATCGTCTGGGCGTGTGTGTTTTCACACGTAACCTGTGTGGTTGATGCCGGCTGATCACATGACCCCCTTCCCCTTCTGTCAGGTTCTTTAGCGCATCCTGTGAGGCCCCTGGTTTGAGCACCAGAGATGATGATAATGATAATGATGATGCAGCGCCTCCCTCGGTCGCGGGGGAAGAGAACGCCCGTGCCGGCACTGAGGATGATGATGATGGTGAAAGTGACAGCCCCGAAGCACCCTCCCTAGAGACTCCCAGCCCTACCGCTTCCCCCACCCCTACCACCACCTCCTCCACCCCTACCACCACCTCCTCCACCCCTATCACCTCCACCTCTCCGAGACCTGCCAGCCAAGGCCTCGGGGTGTTCCGCTGGTCCGGCCTCTCCCAACCCCCCACCGCTTCCTTCGCCTCCTCCTCCTCCTCCTCCTCCATCAAACCCTCAGCCGCCCCCAAGCCTGTGGTGTCGGGCATCGCTGCGCTCCAGCGGTACCAGCGCCAAACGGAGAGTTTCTCCTGGGGCTCGAGACCCCCGCCAGCAGTGTCCCCCACCCCCCAGGTGGTCGACCTGGAGGACGACTCCCCGCCAGCTTCACCACCCTCCCAGGACAGCGCCTACTTCTCCCAGTCGCAGCCCTGTGACCTCACTTCCTGTGAGGTGGAAGGAGTGGCTGACACGACCGGTTCCGTAGCCTCTTGCCTCTTGTCGCCATGCCAGCAAGAGGATGCTGTGAGTAAACAAACGGTCACCTTGTTCCACACCTGGCCACACCTGGCCCATCCCGGTCTATATAATAGACCGGGATATATAAAGATCAGAGAAGTGGGGTCGCGGCGTCTGATTGGAACGTCTCTCTTGCAGGAAGCGGGCTTAAAGGGTTCAGACCAGAGACCCACACACGTTCCACGGGACCCCAAGAGAACACTGGTGGTCCGATCACTGGTAGGGCTGCATCACCCCAACCCACCCCATTCATACCATATACCTTCCACTGAGGATGTTGAGATGCATCCATAGATTCAACTGCATCGCTCTGGCATGTTGCAATTGATTTAAATATGGGTCCCAATTAATTATTTTTCTGTCTTCCCTCCATCCCATGGTTCCATCTCTTCTCTCCCTCTCTCATCACTCCATCCAGGTCGCCGGGTTGCCTCGCTCCAGGCCCAGTAACCAGGGGGCGGAGCCTCCAGCTAAGCTCCGCCCGGTGGCCCCAGCCAGGGCCAGCGGTCTGAGGAGGAGGCCTTCAGGCTCCCAGGGGCCCCCCGGCAAGAAGCCCCCGACCAACAACGAGAACAACAGCCCCGGGGTGCAGGCCACCATCAGCAGCCTCTGGAAGAACTTTGGCTTTAAAAGGTAGAGACACTCACACACACACGCACTCCCTGGATACGCAATCCTGCATCGCTGTAATTCTGCAGTGGCGACATCAGCGCACTGGCGTCTTATCTGAACCCGTCAAATGGAATGAGTGCAGTGTGGGTGTGTGGGTGTGCAGGGGAGAGATATTTATGTATTATTTATTATATTATTATTTTTTACTGCGGTGAACCAAATCTCTAATGATCTGTGCTCCGGAAATAACAGTTGGGTTTGTCGGTCATCTTAAGGTGACTTTTGTTTGTTTGATTTCCCCATTGTAGAAACCTAACCCCCCCCGACCCAAAAAAATCCCAGCTGTTCTAACGCAAAGCAGTGTGGCTGATTGGCTGCTGGTTTCCACCGTGGTCGTAATCCTGTTGCCAGCAGCTTTCGGTGGCATCATTTCCTTCGGCATCACTTCCTGTCTGACTAATAACCCCAATGTCCTGTCGTGTGTCTCTGGTGGAGGTCTTGAAGAGAACCCCTAAGAGCCCGTGTTTGTCTGCTTGCAGAGAGCACCAGAAGCTGAGCCCCAGCCCGAGGGGACCCCCCATGTCCCCCGTGAAGGACAACCTCCCGGGCGCCACGCTCTAGACGGAAAACGAGCGCTCTGTGACGAGCAGCCTTTCTGTTTGTTTTATATATTCACACCGCGGTGCTGAGCATCTCGTGTTGTGCTTGTAGATTATCAACATACCGTGTATGTACATGAAGTTCAGGCGGCGCAGTGCTGCTGAATGCTATGCTTTTTTTGTTTGAAATAAAAACAAACTGTTTAAAAAAAGGTGTTGTTTTTTTAATGCCTTCTGGGTCTTGGAGGAAGTGGTGTGGTTTGTGAATGTGAAATGGTACCCTGTGAGTGTTTACGGGGTTTTAAGCAGCATTTCAGCGGAACAGTTCAAAGCAGCGAGGTAGTGAGTGTTTCACAACCATCATACATATTTCTGTTACTCAACATGCAAGCCGAAGAATGCGTCCTATTCATACCACGACAAAATGTTTTCAGCTGGTTTTAGCTGTTCTGTCTTGTGCAGGACATTTGCCAGGGTTGTCTCGTTGAGTCAGACTAAGAAATCAGAAATTAGAGCCTTGTTAGACAGTCAATCTTTTATTCTTTATCTTGTGGGGATACCAAACGTCTTTCGGGTTACTTCGACCTCTACAGTTCAAGACATGGCCATCTCAAAGGAAAATGAGACTGAATACAAATCATCACGTTCTCATCTTGACAATAAAGTTGTTTCAAATCTAACTGATGAAAAACGAAACACTGCTGTTCACTTCATTGCACCACCATGCATGTCTGTGTGTCTATAATCATGTCATGTCTTTCAACCGTTAAGGAAACGTTTGCTTGTGTTTTGATCCATAACTTTGGGTACCAGTTGTGAAATACTCCAGATTGACGACGCTATGGGCCTTATTCTCCTAGTGAATATCCTGGTTCTAAACGCTGGCTTGGTGGAGGAACTGAATGCGGAATTGCACATTCAGTTACCCCACCCAGCTGGCATATAGAACCAAGATGGCTGCTAGGTGAATAAGGCCCGTACCACTCGAAAGATTCTACAATATTTTAACAATTCAGAAGTAGACCTCACCTAATTTACACTCCATCAACATGTCACAATCAGATTGTGACGAGTACTCTAAATATTACAAATTAACAAACCACATATTGTGGTTGAAACTGCAATCTTATGCTCAGTGAGATAGTGTTTTTATCAAGAATGTGCATGAGTCGCGCCAAAGGCAGCTGAACTATGATGTTGAGAGAAACTTGTCAGAATGCAGACGGACTGCATTCCCTTCATAAACTTGACGTTGAGACCCTATTGCCCAACTGTCTTACATAGCCAGGCCTTGCAGACTTGCATGTACACAAGTCTGCAAGGCCTGGCTATGGCCACCATCTTAACATATATCCTCTTTACAGATCCCATAATTTTTTTTGCTGCTTTTTACACTTCTTTGAACATGTACAGTGGTGTGAAAAAGTGTTTGCCCCCTTCCTGATTACTTATTTTTTTGCATGTTTGTCACACTTAAATGTTTCAGATCATCAAACTAATTTAAATATTAGTCAAAGTTAACATAAGTAAACAAAATGCAGTTTTTAAATGAAGGTTTTTATTATTAAGGGAAAACAAAATCCAAACCTACATGGCCCTGTGTGAAAAAGTGATTGCCCCCTAAACCTAATAACTGGTTGGGCCACCCTTAGCAGCAACAACTGCAATCAAGCATTTGCGATAACTTGCAATGAGTCTTTTACAGCGCTGTGGAGGAATTTTGGCCCACTCATCTTTGCAGAATTGTTGTAATTCAGCAACATTGGAGGGTTTTCGAGCATGAACCGCCTTTTTAAGGTCATGCCACAGCATCTCAATAGGATTCAGGTCAGGACTTTGACTAGGCCACTCCAAAGTCTTCATTTTGTTTTTCTTCAGCCATTCAGAGGT
>OOFG01060842.1:0-15182 GCA_900323295.1 Molva molva
GGTCAGAGAAAACAAATGGGATAGCTGGCATCACATGACATGTGTTGTCACTGCTGTGCTGTAATGTGTGTTGGTTGTGTGTGCCGCTAACCTCCTGTCTGGTTGTGTGACTTGCTGTGTGTTTGTTTCAAAGCCGTCCAGCTCCTCCACAATTCCTTGGTGACCCGCTGAGGAAAGGACAACAAAAGAAACCGAATCAGACAAATGCTTAAAATATCTATATTAGGTAAAAGTATCTAACTATAGCTTATAATGCAATTAGCAGCATAACACTAACTTAAAATTGTCTCAGTGGCTATTAGCGTTTGGCAAATCTTCATGACAGCATACACCGTGGTGTTTTGCTGGGGTTTGTCTATGGGAGAGACTAGGCGTACCTGCGTGTGCCAGTTCTCTGGCATCTCTGCCCCGCGTGTCGACCACCCCGACCCATGCCGCTCCCCGCCCCAGCAGAAGCCTCACAGCCGCCCGCTGGCCAGCCGAGCTTGCACACATCATGGCTGTCCAGAAGAAAGTATCCTGCAGCCGAATAACACACATGATCACTTTGGAATTACAATAGAGTGCATCTTAAGCACACAGAACCAAACCCAAAGGTTTAATGGCTTTGCTGATTCTAGGGCCTATAACCCCGGACATTCTCGTCAATAAGCTATAATGATAGGTCAATATAGATCAACTAATCGATCAATAATAAACAGTAGACTTACCATTATTAGAGGGTTTTGAGTATTGAGTTTGATCAAATTAATACCCTCCACCACTTCGTGTGAAAACCTTACTCAAACATGGGTTTTATCAGCAAGACTCCTGCTTTAGTCAGTTAACTCCATAAGAACAAAACCAACTACCTGAAAGTTTATGTCCACTCCTCGTGAAAGCAAGTCTTTCAGACCAGAAACGTCACCCTCTTGGGCACACCGCAGCAGTTTGAGGCCGTGGAGTTCCGTGGTTCCAGAAAGGGCCGTCTGCCTGGAGTGCTGTGGTCTATTGCCACTTTGGGGTATTTCTGGGCGTCCGTGGGGACTCCATCTTGATGTCCTGGCGTGGCTGTGTTCATCTCGACTGTTATTATTTTCAACTGTTCGGTCTACATGACGTCTACCACTACTTCTCCGGGCTAGTCGATGTTTATCTCCTCTATTAGGCCTAAATGTATTCGTTTTTAGTGTGTTCTGCCTTACTCCGCCGCCATCTGCAGTTGTACCGTCCCTCCCTCCATCAGTCTCCTTAACCAGACTTTCGTAAAACGACCTGGCCTCAGCCCCACTTATCGCGTTTGGAAGGAGGGAGGTTTTCTCACTTTTGTCTATCCAAATGTCCTGCTCTTTTGCAGGAGTAAAGCCCATAGCAGCCATGGTGATAATGCCCGAAATAGGGGTTGATTATCACCCCTCCGACATATTTACGCAGCAACCTCATCTAAAAGTAACTGATCTCTTCATTATGTTAGCAAATCGCAGTTGTAACCTAACCTAATTGCAGTAACTACTTCGATTGACAGTCCTGCTTTTTGCCAACGATAGCTAGAGCACTGCTTAAAAAACACCAGTTTTAAGCACTTTAACTGCAGCATTACACAATTATTAATAGTAAGCGGTCGCTAAAGGTAAATAACGTTCTTTAATTTAAAGGTTACTTAGCTACTATCCAATTATTTTCCAATAGAAGACACGCTGCTCTTGTATGTTTACGGTTTACAACCAAGAAGCAATTTTCTTCTTCTGCTCTGGTCAGTATTTAAAATATGACTGCCATTGCCTCCCATGGTGAACGTGGGGACTGCATCAATGTTGTTCAAATCATTGATAAAGCATAAACAATCAGATCATTTTATTTAATACTGCCACCTACTTTTTTGATTATACTCTAACCAATTGCTATTACAAAAATATACGTCAAACTATTAGTATGGGAACCACAATTATGGAATAAATAATTTTTACACTTTCTTCCATGTCAAATAATTGAACTGAAGGAAGTGCTCTAATACATACATTTCTTTATAACTTCGACATTTTTACCTTTTATTTCAACATTATGGCATTTGTAGAATCTTTTGCTAGTGGCATTTATTCACGTGCCTATTTTTGTCACCCATCTGCGTAAAGGTCTGTCCACATTGGGAACAGGCGTAAGGCCTCTCCCCCGTATGAGTTCTCATGTGCACTTTGAGCTTGTAATGTGTAATGAAACGTTTTGAACAACAGGTACACTTGTGGGCCTTGTCCCCCGTGTGGTAGCGCTGGTGCATCTTCAACTCCACCATTCTTCCGTACGACCTCCCGCATTCTGAGCACAAGAATCTGGGCGGCACTGCCAAGTGGCGTGCACTGTGCCCACGCAGTCCGCTCTGCGTCTTGAAACTCTTGCTGCACAGGGTACACTTGTGGGCCTTCTCGCTGGTGTGAACCGCCATGTGGTGCTTCAACAACATTGCCCCCGTAAAGCCGTGGCCGCAGATGGAGCAAAGGTGTCTCCGCTCCCCCGTGTGGATGCTGACGTGCCTCTCCAGCTTGGCCTTGTTCAGGTACAGCTTACCGCAGTGGGGGCAGTTCAAGGCCGGCTCCTCGTTGTGCTGCTCCATGTGCGCCTTCAGCTCACTCAGGGTGGAGAAGGCGTAGTCGCACCTGGTGCACGAGTACGGGTTTGCACCTTTGAATTTCCTGTGTTTCAGGCGGTGCTTCTCAAAGTCTGACTTGACGGTGAAGCATTCAACGCAACAGGGGCACTGGTAGGGTCTTTCGTCCACGTGACTCCGTAGGTGGATTTTAAAAGACGTTAACTGTAGGAATACGCCGTCGCAGTGTGGACATTTGGACTCCCGTTTGACATGGAACATCATGTGTTTCTTGAAATGGGATGATTTCACGAAGTACTTCTTGCACAGCGCACAATAACGACACTCGTCTCTGTGAACTTGTTCATGCTTCTTCAATGCATTTTCAAGTTTAAACTGCTTTCCACAGGTGGCACAGGGATACCTGGTATGGCTCTCCATGTGTGTCCTGAGCTCTTCCAGAGAACCAAACATCTCTTCACACCTAGGACACATTCCATTCATTTCCTTTTCATGCATTGTTAGATGTTTACGCTGAGTTTTCTGAAGGGCAACAGCCTTGAGGCAATACGGACACTCATACATTTTTTTTTTCTCTGATATGTCATTGATCTCAATGGACACGGCAAAGACTTGCCGCCATTTTGCGTAGTCCAGGTTGGCCTGTTTGTCGTGTGAATGGGCCTCCGAGTGGCGTAAAAGAGCTTCCTTCCTGTAGAACATTCTATTACAACGAGGGCACGGATATTCACTTGAGCTGTGGGCACTGCCATGTTTTTCGAGCTCTTCCACGCTACTGAACCATTTCCAACATTTAGAGCAGATAAACTCAGCCACGGTATGCTGGACCTTCAGGTGTCTCCTCAGGTGGTAGTCCTGGCTGAATGATTTTCCACAGACTGGGCAGCAGAACGGCTTGTCTTTAGTGTGACTCCTCATGTGTCTGGCCAGCTTTGAGGCCCCTCTGAAGCTCCGGTCGGTACAGATGGGACAGGAATGGAGTTTTGCCTTTTTCTCCGCTAGCTTTGCCTCCCCACCGTTACTTTCCCATACCACTTCAGACTTTTTAGTTCCATCCTCGTCCAAAGTTGCCTGCGCATCAGGCCAAGAGCCGACCACCCAGCTATTCTCATTTCCAACCCTTTTGGAATTATGTTTGCCTTCGCTACAATCTTTTTTGTTCAGTTTGATTCGGTGGGACTGAATGTGACTCAACAGCATATGCTTAAAGGAGAACTTTTCATCACAATCAGGGCACGCAAATCTCAGTGCAGCATGGGCTTCTCTGTGTGTTTGCAGTGCCTTGTTACTTCTTACACTTTCTTTGCATATAGAGCAGGTATATGCAGCGGGACCGTGCTTAACTCTCATGTGTCTATGCAGGTGGTAGTTCCGACCAAATACCTTTGCACAGAGTGGACAGCAGAACAGTTTGTCTTTCGTGAAATTGCACTTGGTCGAGGAACTGCTATGGGTAATCACACCGGCAATGCCGATATACCTAGATTCATGGCTGTCTACATCATCAATGTCATTGCTATCAATCCTAAAGTCAGAATCAACATGAGCAGAGTCAACAGTAGAGTCATCACCAGCAAAGTCACTAAGACACTTGGTTTCATCCTCCTCATCATGATACTGCCCATCACTGGAATAGTAATACATATCATCAATAGGTCCAGACAAAAGTGATGGGGTTGGAATGGAGTGACGTTTTTGTTTTTTCAGTCTATCACTTCTTCTTTGTCCAGGCAATGGTTCAACCCGACAGGGGTCGTTCTCTTCATCCAAAGACACATTCTGAACGCATAGAAGCACTGAAGGAGCACAACTTTGATCTACCTGCTTGCCAATAAACTCTGTGTTAGCCATGGTCAAAGTCCCCTTTTCCAGTAATTTATTGTCCCTGTGTTGGCTGAAATAAGTAGTGAGAGCAGCTCTGGCAGATTTGTATGTGGTGTTACCTGGTAAAAGTTGAGCATACACAACTTTTCCTTCCTTTCCTAGACAGTGCTGCAAGAGTACACACTTAGCGGAATCCAATAAGTTAGCTTTGCCAAGACTGTCGAGATACAGTTCAAAAGACCTGAGCCATCTTTCCCATGATATAGCCGGTTTATCGGGCAGCGGTAGAAAAGCTGCAGGTGGAGCCAATAATATCACTTGGGGCTCTGGTATCTCCGTGAATGGTGTATTTGTTTCGTTCTCTTCATCCAATTCTATTGTAACTTCAGCCATTATGCGTTGAATGCTAATTGTTTATAGAAGATGAAGAGTTGTGTGAAATCAGAAAGGGGTGATGGGTGAAGAAACGAAGACCCTGGAGAAAAAAGAAAGAAAAAAAGCACAGGGAAGAAGACTTTGTTACACAGTTCTGTGTACATCAACCAACAAGGTTAAACAGGAAGCATTTGACTTTCATTTCTCAAACCAAACATTATAAAAAGGTGCTGTATGTAACTATTATTTGAGTGGAATTTGTTAGAAATGACCTTGCCATCCAGCTATTAGTTAGTGAAATGCACTGGTAGAATAACGTTATGGGTTTCGAGTTGACTGCGCCTGTCTCAGTACTATGAGCCAATATCGATTTTAAACTTCTCCTGGGTATTTTCTGACCAATCAGGACATCTCGTCCGTGACTGGTTAGCACAATACCTCTCAACTGTCAATCACAGAGCAGAGCAGGGACGTTTTGTGTTGTTCAGTTTCAAATTCCTGTCATTTTTCGCTCTCGAATCTTACGTACAGTACCATTAATAGTAAATTCTCCCTTACAGGTAACCTCTTTTTTTATAATGCGACTGTATATAGACAAATTCTTCCCAATTCACCTTCAAATACGGCCTGAATCGCTGAAATAAAGTTAACGCTAGCTAGAGAGCATTCGGTTAATACACACGTTATTGCAGTAGGTTCAACTGTATTAATTACTGTAAAGAATCAAAACCAATACCGTTGCCATACGTTTGAATCTAAGTTCAATCTATCTATCATGTGTTTCAGTTCTTACCTCTCTAAACGTTATGAAGAAAGAGGCTTAAGGGATTCATTGTCGTGATGCAAACAGGATGCACAATGGAGTGCGATTCTTGAGGCAAACCATGTAGGAAAGTTCGTTAATTTCCTTTCATTTCCTTAAAACGAATCAAGTCAGACGATGCGATCATGTATGTATGTATGTATGCATGCAGGATGCGATGCACTACAGTGCACATGCTTATTTCTTCCACTGAGGTATGGGACATAGGGTTCACACAAATTATTCCAGTGACTGTATACTGCCCCTGCTGACGTGGAAGATCATCGCAGCGACAATCAGACAATCAGGACAATCTCAAACTGTAACCAATATTTGAAATACAAAATACAAAACAAGAACATTAAGATGTTTATAGATCAAAATATTGAATACAATATTAAGTGGCTAGTAAGTTACATGAGGAGAGAGAGACTATTGAAAAACGAGTTTAAAATAAAAGTAAAAATTAAAAACTCAAATACTTCTCCTGGACCGAGTTGGTTTGGAAGGATGAGTTGTCAGTGCAGTGCAATCCAAACAACATATGGATGCAGATCTTAACGGTATATTTTAGCTGTATACGTTGGGCATCCCCTGTACTGTGTTTATTGTCAACACTATTTCAGACTGAGGCAGTTAGTTTATGCTGCCAACAATGTGATGGCACAACACAGTATTTAGCTAACCACAGGTAGAGTACAGCATTTGAAAAAAAGATAAACACCTATTAGAACACACTTTAACTGCAGAATTACAGAATTATTAAAAGTAAGCTATCGCTGATAATAGTCAACCTTTAATTGTAAACGTTGCTACTATCAAATTATTCACGAATAAGACACACGGCGTTGCTATGTTTACAACCAATCCTGTCTGTCAGATTCCTGAAAGACCATTATAGTCCATGAGTGCTAATGCCAGTTATGGTGAACATGGGGACTGCACCCATGTTTTTGTTATTGACAACATACCGACTATTGCCTTTTGCATACATTTTGAATACTGCCACCAGCCTAGACCAACTAACAAGGGCAAGGATCTCATTACAACTTAGGAGGGGACCACAAACATGGCATTTTTTCAAGAGTATATTCTGAAGGGGACATGACATCAATAATATCACCAACGTATATCAAATGATCTGCTTTAACAGACACGCAGCCATTAATAGTAGCTTAAAATATATATTAATGAATCACTTTTAGGCCATCGCATATTTATTTATTTTACAGAGCCACACATCCACAAATGCAGAACCCTTTATTCTCTGAAAATAGGCATAGCTATAGTGTCGATTTGATGTGCAACGGTTCAGAAAACTCAGCAGGGTACATCGGGGGGACATTAACAAAAATTTAAAAAGTGTTGGGTTTATGTGTGAATTATTTCAAAAGTCGAGTCGGCTACTATTAAATATATATTTTCAATTACATCATTTATTTAGAAATAAATTATTGGGGGGGACAACTTCATGTTTTTCAGGAGTTGGAGGGGACTCGTCCCCTCCGTCCCCCCTGGGATTTGTGCCCAGGCCAACTCATTGCAATTACAAAGTATAATAATGGGTATCACACTTACAGAATACATTTTTACACTTTCTTTCATGTCAAATAAGCTTAATAAAGAGTCTTAATATTTGTAAAAACAAAGCAGAATATTTCTTGTTAAACTAAAAAGGTAATTTATTTGTGTTAACTTTGAAATGGGACCTTTTATTTAAACAGTATGGCAAAACAGCATACATTCACAAAGTACATTGGTATAATCTTTTACTAGTGGCATTTAGTCACATGCCTATTTTTGTCACCCACCTGCGTAAAAGTCAGACTACATTGGGAACAGGCGTAAGGCTTCTCCCCCGTATGAGTTCTCATGTGCATTTTGAGCTTGTAATTTGTAATGAAACTTTTTGAACAACAGGTGCACTTGTGGGCCTTGTCCCCCGTGTGGTTGCGCTGGTGCATCTTCAACTCCACCATGCGACCGTACGACCTCCCGCATTCTGAGCACGAGAACCTGGGTGGCACTGCCAAGTGGCGCGTGCTGTGCATACGCAGTCCACTCTCGGTCTTGAAACTCTTGCTGCACAGGGTACACTTGTGGGTCTTCTCGCTGGTGTGAACCGACATGTGGATTTTCAGAAACAACGGCCCCGCAAAGCCGTGGCCGCAGATGGAGCAAAGGTGTCTCCGCTCCCCCGTGTGGATGCTGACGTGCTTCTCCAGCTTGGCCTTGTTCAGGTACAGCTTACCGCAGTGGGGGCAGTTCAAGGCCGGCTCTTCTTTGTGCTGCTCCATGTGCGCCTTCAGCTCACTCAGGGTGGAGAAGGCGTAGTCACACCTGGTGCACGAGTACGGGTTTGCACTTTTGAATTTCCGGTGTCTCAGGCAGTGCTTCTCAAAGTCGGACTTGACGGTGAAGCATTCAACGCAGCAGGGGCACTGGTAGGGTCTTTCGTCCACGTGACTCCGTAGGTGGATTTTAAAAGACGTTAACCGTAGGAATACGCCGTCGCAGTGTGGACATTTGGACTCCCGTTTGACATGGAACTTCTGGTGTTTCTCAAAATGTGATTTCCTGTCAAAACACTTATCGCACAGTGTACAATAATAACGCTTATCTCTGTGAACTTCTTCATGCTTCTTTAATGCACTTTCAAATTTAAATTGCTTCCCACAGGTGGCACAGGAATAAGACCTCGTATGGCTCTCCATGTGTGTCCTGAGCTCTTCCAGAGAACCAGATGTCTCTTCACACTTCGGACACGTTCCCTTCATTTCCTTTTCATGCATTGCTAAATGTTTAAGCTGGGTTTTCCGATGGGAAACGGCTTTTAGGCAATACGGACACTCATAAAGTTTCTTTGTCTTGGAAATGTCATTGGTTTCAATGTGCACGTTATGCAAGACCCTATCGGCGAAGACTTGCCTCCATTTTGTATATTCCAGGTGGGCCTGTTCGTTGTCGTGTGAGTGGGACTCTAAGTGGCGTAAAAGAGCCTCCTCTTTGTAGAATTTTCGATCACAGCTAGTACATGGATATTCACTTGAGCCGTGGGTACTTTTGTGTTTTTCTAAATTGTCCACACTACTGAACATTTCCCCACATTTAGAGCAGACAAATTGGCTGTGCTGAACTCTCAGGTGTCTCCTCAGGTGGTAGTCCTCGCTGAATATCTTTGCACAGATTTTGCAGGAGAATAGTTTCTCTTTAGTGTGACTTCTCATGTGTCTGGCCAGCTTTGCGGGTCC
Organism: Molva molva; assembly: GCA_900323295.1. NCBI lineage: Eukaryota > Metazoa > Chordata > Actinopteri > Gadiformes > Lotidae > Molva > Molva molva. The sequence continues at coordinate 8,834 of OOFG01060842.1, forward strand.
TATGAAGCTCTTGTTGACGCAGATGGGACAGGAAAGGTCCCTTGAACGCCTCCTTGCTGGCTTTGCTTCTCCACCATTAAGTTCTCCATATTCTTCTCCTCCAGAATGTTCATTTCCATCCCCAGCCAGCGGTTCCGTCTCCTCCTCAGCCTCCACGTGATCCTCTTCCTTGTCATCGCTATAAGCGACCCGGGCATCAGTCCCATCCTCATTATGGCGGGTGTCATCGCTTGCAACGCTAGCCTTTGTTCTCACCCAATTGGCGCAATGTTGGTTTTCACTGTGGTTATCTTTTTCAGTGAGTTCAGAGTGTGACCGGATGTGACTTAACAGCTCACTCTTCAAGGGGAACCTTTGATTACATTCGGGGCACGCAAAACTGTATGCATGGTTCTTTTTGTGTGTCTGCAGTTCCTTGAAGCTTCCTACACTCTCTCCGCATATAGAGCAGATGAAGGTGCCATTGCCGTGCTGAACCCTCAGGTGTCTCCTCATGTGTTGGACTTGGCTGAAAAACCCTCCACAGACTGGGCAGCGGAACCGCTTGTCTTTAGTGTGACTTATCATGTGACTAGCCAGCTTGGAGGGCACCATGAAGGTCCGGTCGATACAGATGGGACAGGCAAGGAGCTTGTTATGGCCTTCTCTGTGTGTTAGCAGTTCCTTGTAACTTCCTAGAATTTCTTTGCATGTAGAGCAGGTATATATAGCACTACCATGCTTACCTCTCATGTGTCTTCGCAGGTGGTCAGGCCGACCAAAAGACTTCTGACATTCTGGGCAGCAGAACGGTTTGTCTGTCGTTAAATTGCCGATATACTTGGATTCATGGCTGTTTACATCATCCATGTCATTGCTATCAATTTTAAAGTCTTCATCTTTAGGATCAACATGATCAGAGTCAACAGTAGAGTCATCACCAGCCTCACCCTCACACTTGGTGTCATCATCCTCATGGGGATACTGCCCATCATCGGAATAGTAATCCTCAATAGGTCCAGACCAACGTGAAGGGTCTGTAATAGAAGGATGTTTTTGTTTTTGCAGTCTATCACTTCTTCTTTGTCCAGAGAGCTGTTGAACCCGATGGTTATTGTGCTCTTCATCCAAAGTCGGAAGGCATAGAAGCACTGAAGGAGCTGAACCATGATCTATCTGCTTGCCAATCAACTCTGTATTAGCCAAAGACAAAGTTCCATTTTCCAGTAATTTAATGTCTTTCTGTTGGCCGAAATAAGTAGTGAGTGCAGCTCTGGCTGCTTTGTAGTTGGTGTTACCTGGTAAAAGTTTAGCATACACACATTTTCCTTCCTTGCCTAGACAGTGCTGCAAGAGCACACACTTGGCGGAATCGAACAAGTCAGTTTTGCCAAGACTGTCGAGATACAGTTCAAAAGACCTGAGCCATCTTTCCCACGGTATAGCTGGCTTACCGGGCAGAGGTAGAAAAGCAGCAGGTGGTGCCAATAATATCAGTTGCGGCTCTAGTATCTCTGTGAATGCTGTATTTGTTTCGTTCTCTTCATCCAAATCTATTGTTACTTCATCCATAATGCTTAGAAGAAGGCCGTTTATAGAGAGATGGAGTTGCTGGCACAGATATAAGGAAGGTGTGATGGGTGAAGATACGGAGACCCTGGAGAGAAAAAACAAAAGAAAATTGTGATGCAGATCTATGCAATGTAGATACGTCTGCCACCATCAACCTACAAGGTAAAAAATGCAGCCCCCCTACAACGTACTTCCTCTAAAAGTGCTTGTTTTTGCCACTTACAGGCTCCGATCATAATTGTACATTAAGGTAAGGCTCCCTACAGCGATATACAACTTTTTTATTTACCTTTTGCTTGATTTCACTGTTTGTTTTTGTGTCCAACCAAGTCTCGCTCAAGGAGAAGTCTTGCGCGAGTTGAGTTTGTGCAGGAAGAGAACGGTGAAAAGTGGACAGAGGAAATTTGTTGTGTTGGACTACAGAAAGCGTAGCATAGTGTTATCTCAAATATTTGGGTGGATATATAGGAGAGTTGAGATTGTATGACAATAGGGACATTTCCTGCAACAACCCACAATGAGATTTTAGAGTGATACTTCTCCTTGAGAGAGAGACTTGGTTGGACACAATAACAAACAGGCCAGGATCAAGGGAAATGTAAAGAAATGGTTTTATTTCTCTGTAGGGATCCTTTCCATAATGCTAAAATATAATCTGAGCATATCAGTGGCAAAACAAGCACCTTTAAACGACCTATTGACGGTGAAAAATTGCCCCAGCAGATCACATTGCAGCCCGTTTTTGACAGATAACGGCTGCAGCATTCTCCCTCAATACTGGACCAATTTCAAAAATTTTAACCGCATTAGCGACCAAAAAAATATCGGAAAAAAGGGTCCAGGTTGAAAAATCCCTAAATTCGCCTTTAATAGGGCTTGTTCATCAGAAGGCATCATGGGATTTTCCAATACTCCGCCATATTGAGAAGACTCCGCCAACTCTCAAGAGAGTTGTAGTACTGTAAGATCCTTGGTCAACGTTAATACCGTAACCTAGGCTAGTGAAAACGTTGTTTTGCTCGTCTCGCATGAAAAAACGCTGTGGCAGTTTCAAACACAACAATGTCTCCCAAAAATGACAAATCATTTCACGATTAATTACCAAAAAAGGAGGCGGTCATTGCGATTTAACGTCGTGATGTACAAGCCCTATAACCTCTCTCTCTCAGCTCACTCATGTTGCGACTGTATATCCACATAATCCTCCCTATTCGTCAAACCTCGCCTACCTAAACGGTAGTGAGAGATGGTGTTGCAATCGGTTATCGTTATTGCAATAGATTGAACTGCATTATTCCTGTAAATAACCAAAGCATTATGAACTGTTGCCATACATTGAATCAAAGTTGCAAGCTATCTACTATGATGTGATTCAGTTCTACCTGGATCGAAACGTTATGAAGAAAGAATTGCAATGGATGAATCGTTGGACTCGATGCATAGGTCAATATTGCATTTCTTGAAGCAAACTATGTATGAAAGTTCGTTAATTCCTTTAACCAAACATGCCAGGCGATCAGGATCCGATGCACAGTCCGTCTGATTTCTTCTACTCTGGGGCTTCCTAGGTTTACTGAAATTCTTCCAGTGGCTCTTCTCACACTGCCTCTGTTGACTTGGAAGGTCATTGCAGCGCCATTTTCGACATTATAAACTTTTACCATTTTTATGTCAGTGGTTAGCATTCATATACTATTCATTTATCAATGAGCAGGGCCGTTTCTTGCTATATGCGGACTATGCTGTTGCATAGGGACCCCAAAGACACAAGGGCCCCCCCAAGCTTCCATTTCAGCCTTTTATTGTATTATTATGTTTCGTTTTATTAATTAAAATAACCGGTCTCCCTTGGTAGTTGAGTGAGTGGAAAGTTGAGTGGAAGCATCTGAAGCACCTAAATGCTGATACAAATACGTTAATATATATATAAGCTTTGAACTACGAACTATATAGCTGTGAACGTTATCTATTAATCTATAAACGGCAACATTTAAAGTAAACATTTGGTCTCATTCATACGCATATGGAAGATGTTATAATGCAGATTCAGATTCAGATTTTTTTATTTTACACTTTTCCGAAGTTCTTGATGTAGAGGCGCCCCAGTGTTTCCCATTGATCATCATTTTGTGTGGGTTTAAATTGCTGGGGTCAACTTGAGATGCTTGGTTTGAATTTGAGAGAAAAAAAGATGTTAAGAGTTTACGGAGGCTCTTTTCCTCTTAAAGGATTTGACCCCAGCTTAATTTTTGCTATTGTCTATGTCGAGATGTAAATCAGCCATGATTTTTGTTCAACTCAACCCCTCTCATGGTGTAGGCGCGTTGCAGAATTTGGCAGTTGGCGAGCCATTGACATCCATTCAAGTGTTTAGCACCTCTCAAAGCTGATTCTTTTTTATTTCAACACAAGTTAGCGCGTACAAGCTGCCCTGACCAGGTAGTTTTCTAAAATAGTGCCCACAAACCAACAAATCCACATGTTTTGATTGTGTTTTTACGCGCCACTACGCATGCTCACAGACTTAGAGACTGAGAGGCGTGCAGCTAGAATCCTGAGCAAAGGAATTCTTTAAAAGAATGGATGTCAATGGCTTGCCAACTGCCCAATTTCGGAACTTACATTCACCACAAGAGGGGATGAGTTGAACATCCCATCTTCATAGAAATTGTCAACAATTAACCTGGTTCTTGGCAAACCGGCGAAATCCTTTAAAGCGCATTTGATTGATGCATTTAAAAGGTAAAATGCATGCCCCCGGAACACCTTAGAGGGTTTGGAATCCCCCCACCATAGTTTCACAAATTAGGGGCCCCCAAACAACATTTTGCAAAGAGCCCCATAAAAGCTAGACACGGCCCTGCCTATTAGAGTTCCAGTATTAAAGCCAAACTCCAGTATTAAAGCCAAACAGAAACAACATAGCCCATATCACGTGTGTTTGTGTGTGTGTGTGTACAGCAACACAGTGACGTAAATGCCTTTAAGATTTATATTACAGACAATGAAAAATACAAAGAAGCATTTATATTGTTTAATGACAAAACGACTTTGCTCTTAAATACGTCACCTCAACAGTTTGGTTGGACAGAGGAGGTGGCAGTGAAGCGCAAACCATGTATATATGCATTTCCGTTGAGATTACCCAAAGCAGTTCAACGACCAAGGGCAAGTTCATATGGAAACAGATCTTAACGGCATATCTGAGTTGCATAAGTTGCATATTACTTGTTCGCATCCCTTTAAGTATAGGATTGTTCCCTTGACAAATGTAGATGAAACCTCCTTAAAGTGTGATTTTTCTTTTGCAAAACATTTTGGACAACACAAGCTGTTTATACCTTGCTTATTGAAGATCATAATACATTCTGTTCCCTGAATAATCGCCTTTTTTTTTTTACAAGATAAACCTATTCTGGTATTCAGTTCTCACATCATCCTCTCCTTCCCTTCAATTTACCCACGATCTATGAATATAAATAAGGTAGAATACAAAAGTGTGTGCCTACTCAATATGTACACTCGTGGCAGGCTGTTAAAAACACTTAAAACACAGGGTCATGTGGTTTAACAAGGACCATTTATTCACACACATTATGGAACTGAAAACAAGAATGAGCGAGCGAGAGAGAGAGAGAGAGAGGGGAGGGGGGTGGGGTCGTGGGCATGAGGAGGTGAAGAGCAAGTGGGCCGACCCGAGGGCACCAACAATTGTACAGGTGCCCTTGGTGTCCATTTGCACTCAAGTACAAGTACACGCAAAGTACTCGGAAGTATTCGTGCCCGCCGTAAGGGGTGGGTCAGTTATAGCACTGGTTCAGTTACAACTCTACTGCAACTGAAATGTATACACCTAACATGAGCATGTATCTAGATGTCCCTTGCCCTTTGCCCCTGTCCAGAGGATAAACACTCAGTGGGTAGCTACAAGCTTGCTCCAGTGCTGTGTCCACAATCAGACTCTGAACTACATTACCCAGCCAGCCAGCCTGTATACAGTAGCACAAGTAAAAAGGGTTTCCTCTGTACAAAATCCATTCTAAAAAAATATGCGCATACACACACGGTGGCACACTCTAATCAGCGATGACCAACAAATATACAGAGACGGATCATAGGGGGCTTCTATAATATGCACGCACACACGCTCATTCACACCTGCAAGTTTTTGTGTGTACGCATGCAGACACACACGCACACACACACACACTCAAACACAACACAATTGAAAAATACAAACATAACCAAGAGCGGTAAAATATCCAGTTGTAAATGTTTCAAATATGCGCGCCTTGGCTCAGTGCTAGCTTGACTGTGAGTGGTGAAACGTCTGCGACGGACGGGAAACGGTAAAAAAATCAAACATGGTGGTACATTTTGTGACACCTTTTAACCTAAATTCATCTATCGTTCACATCGCCGTCGAAGCACCCGTGCATCATCCCTCGCCCATTCTTCTTGTTGCTTTTTCTCTCTCTCCTTTGCGTTGGGTGGCGTTAGCGGACAGCTCCGTGCATCTTGTGTTTACTTTACATGAACGAGTTTGTCAACAACAGCTGCCCCCCCCCACACCAGGGCAGTCTCTTTTTCTTATTCATAATCCCCTCCCCTGCAAGTCTATCTCTCTCAGAGGGAGGGTCAGAAATTCAGACAGAGATAGAGAGAGAGAGTTTTTTTGTGTTTTTGTTGTTCGTGTTTTGTGCGCACATAGAGAAAGAGTACATATTTAGTATTGTGCAGAAATGCCACATCCCACTGTTTGGCTTTCGTTGTGTCTTTCTGTTCCTCCGCCTGTGTA
>OOFG01060877.1:0-11182 GCA_900323295.1 Molva molva
GGGGGGGGGGGGGAAAGGTAAATCCAGGTGTTCTGTATTGTACAGTGGGCAGCTGGTTCTTTCAGAAGAACATTTTTCCAAATGAATGTTATGCGAGGGGGGCCCCATTTGAAATACTTAGTGTGAGTTTGAGTATCCACTGTCCTTGCGAGGCATTCACTGAACACTGAGTTACATTAGGTGTGTTCCTTCTGTCTTCTCAGATTCAAAAACTTCATTATAGTGTGCACTTGACAGACTCTTTTCGGAGAGGCTGAAGCCAAATGCACGACTTGATTCACCTTCTAAAAAGCTTCCAACATACCGTTTAGCAGCTTTACAAACAAACATGAAAAGGAGGCGGCAAGAAAGTTACGGAGAGGAAGAGTGAAAGAGAGCGAGGGAAGAGAGATAGATGGAATGAGGTATATTTAAGGAGATGAGGGTTTTTCAGATGTGTCTAGCCGCTAGCCAATGGGTAGCGTCATGTTTGGCATGAGCTGCCATTCGTATCTCTCCTGTTGTTGTCTGCTGTGTGTGTGTCTCTCGAATCTCTCCCCGATGCCACTGGCCCTCGTCCACCCGTCTCACGAGGCCATCTGAGGGCTATTTCAGACAAGCGTTTCGAATTACCCCGAGGCATTGCAAGCATCTCACAATATACCCCATCATGCCAAACCCACGGCTATTTATTGACTGGTGTTAATTGGCCCGGGGCAAGTAATGTACCCTTGGCAACCGGCCAAAATGGATACCATGTTTCCTGTTGACACTCACACGCTTATGCTCAGATTTTTTATTAAAACTTTATTTTATCCCCTCTTTTTTTTGTATCCATATACCATATATGCTTCTATTTAGGTTAAAACTTTTGTGTATTTGATAGATTGAAGATAGGAACCAATGATGGGTGTTTCTATATATCACGCAAGGTCACATGACACGTACGGGTTTGATGAAAGGATGGCAAAACGACAGCCAAACTTTATTGATGGGAGGCCACAGATTGGGGATATCATAAACAACATTCCAACATGCCAGACTTATAAAAACACACACGCTCACACACACACACACACACGCTCACACACACACACACGCTCACACACACACGCTCACACACACACACACACACCCAAAGGCCTCAGTCGTGTAACTTGTATTTAGCGAAGGTGTTGCCGCCTTGGAATAAAAAGAAACGAGTGTCAACATCTCACCTCATGTTTAAGCATCGATGCAAGACCTGTAGCTCGGAAAGGAATATGAAACACACATCGCTCAGCTTCTTTTATATCTCAAATAAATCCCCCCAACAAATGATCTTTTCCTCTGGTTCCCTCTCGTTGTTTTGCAGAACTGCTCAGGCTTATCTTGTTGAGCAGCATGGCGAAGTGTGTCACCGTCATTACTGACGACTGCTTTAACAATTTGAGGGTGAAAGGGGAGGGTGTCACCCTCATCCCTCCCTCCGTCCCTCAGTTCCTCACTCACCCACGCTGCTTCTGCATGCTGTATATAGGAGCATACTGCAACACTTGTTATTTATAGAACGCAAAACATTTAGTTGTTGCATGCCACAGAAAAAAGGAGTCAGTAGGTTATTATCCCAACATATGAAGCGTGATACTATGTAGGCCTATGCAACGTTGGGGGGGGAGTAATATGAAACAGCAGTGATCCAAGTAGTGACAGACAGACATGTCATGGCGGCTTTCCTGTGTCATCTCTCCTGGTGCTTTTTGTAAACCTATAATGAGCCATTTGGCAAGCACATCCATAACACAAGGCTGCCCAAGGGTGCATTTGTAATGCGTCCCTGGGCAAATTGACATCTATATTGATCTAGGGATTTCATAAATAGGCATGCCATTACTGCACATGTCTTATTATTATGGCATATTTGTGAGACAGATGTGTCATAAAATAGCTTGATCAATTTCCTGTGTTGCAACAGGAGGGCTAGTCCTTTTCCCACATTGCAGTTTGAGAGTGGTGGTCTTTGACAGAACTACTACAATCTAGTACTTCAAATTGTAAACTACTACTATAATTGAATTAAATCATGCACACAAAAAAAACAACCATGTTTATTATCCAGGAAAAAAAGACAAAATGTTGGCATTTCTTCAGGCATAAATTCACTTATCAACCACTCAAGAAGCTGCCCTTTAGTATTATCTGTATAGAAGGCTTCTGTTGTCTCTGTTGTCAGAACATATAATCCCTGCGTTGTTCCCAAGTTGCCAAGTAAACCCCATAAAAACACAATCATTTGACACTGTGACTGATATCTTGCTTCTGTTGTTGTATACCGATTTCCACATCTATTGGTTGATTATGGCCAACACGACAACGTGCAAAATCATACTAACATAGTTTAACAGTTTAATAGTTACAGGTCATCCAAGGCAGAATTATTTCACTATGATTCAGATGGACTTTTTTGGACAAACGTTGGTCCCAGACATAGTGTGTATTCCTAAACATATCAAAACAGACATGTAGATTCATGCCACTAAAGCATGGAAGTGTGGAAGCCACTTGTGGCTACATAGAGTCCTGGCTCAGACAGCCTTGTGTAATTGCAGGGCTGGTCTGTGAAGAGGTATTAATGAAACAATAGGTTGCCTGTTCCAAAGTGAAGAGTGGGTAGGCTAGTCAGCATTTTTCAAGAAGCAGGGACAGATGTAAACAAACCACTTTTTTTGTCTTTTTGTTGTTGCTATTGATGTTGTTGTGTTAAAGGCGTAAACTTACTCTTAGAGAAGGAAGAGACTTTCAATGTCTGGTACTTGTCCCTATATAAGCCAAAAGATGATAGAGAGGCCACGACTTCATGAATGTTGTGTTATTGCAAATTGATTGTCCCTGAATGATTTAACCCATTAAGCAAGCCATCCATGTTACCTCACTTGTTCCACAATTACAAGAGCTTTCATAAACTGCACAATGTTAAGATATATGCTACTTTGAGAAATGTTGTTCTTGATCAACATCATCAACATTAGTTTAACATGAAGTCACGTCAAATAAAATATTATCTTAATTGATAGTGCTCTTTGGCAACTCTTTGGCGGATGAACATGTCTGATACACAGGCTTGTGTTATTTGTGTATGTAATGGCTGACGTGTAGTACCCTGTGTGCATGTACATTTATCCATGTTTTCCAAAAGGAGGCATCGCTCACAATTGCAGCCCCTTCCCTTGACATTTGAGAGGTGTACGCACCGGATCTGACTGCTTTCCCCCAGGCCAGGGCGTGGTCTTAGTTCATTGGAATTTATATACACAGGGAGGAAAGAGAGAGAGGTGGCAGTTTGTTAGCCATTGTAATGTAATCCTGGTGGAGTTGCCTTGCTAGTTCAATTACTGCCATCTAGTGTTTATTCTAAGAAAGTGCAACAGAATAATGTCTCAAGTACTGAACCTAAGCAAACTTCTAATAATGCCGGAGGGTTGAAAGGGAGAAAATCCAGTATTTTGTTTGAATAAATGTTTTGCTCTATGTCACAAAGTCACATTCTGTGATATTTTCTGGGCTTGATTGCTTAATCTCTATCTTTACTCCTGTTGCAGAACAGCAAAGGCATTTCCATCACACCAGGTCACAAAAAGAGGAGAGTCAAAACACAGGGTATGTGCTTTAAGGGTTTTAATGATTGTTTCTTGTTACAGATGTTATTTGGTTGTGTCTAATTAATATAATCATTAAATCATTAAATCTTTTGTAACAAATATATTTCTTTCCCTCTTTCTTTCTTTCTTTCTTTCTTTCTTTCTTTCTTTCTTTCTTTCTTTGCAGATGGCTGAAGAGGACGGGACTAGGGAGGTGCTCTTTCCTGACTGGGAGGGTACGGACAAAACTGGCCTCACCATTGAGCAAACGGGTGAAGGAGAAATATTTGTCAAAGAGGTGAAAGATGAGTCGCCCGCAGGGCGGTCTGGGAGAGTACATGAAGGTACAGTAATATGCTTTTTTTCAGAACATTCGCATTGTACAATTTCAAGTCTTTTTTGTATGCATTGCTCTCAACACGTGGCTTTCTGTCGTGTCTCTGATTCATTCAGGTGACCAGATTGTGGGTGCTACCATTTACTTTGACAATATGAGCTCCGAAGCCACGGCTGAGATACTGAAGACATTGAACCGCCACAAAGTTGGACTGAAACTACAAAACAGAGGGGACAAGTCCCCTGGGCGCTCACCCTTGAACACACCCCTGAGCACGCCGTGCCGCTCACCGATGGGCACGCTGACATGGGAAGGGAAGAGTCGCTTTGGAGGATCCAGTCCTGACATTGTCCTTGTTAGTTTTGTCCTTTTTTATGTTTGATGTTTTTTTAACATTTACGCAATTGTCGACAATGAGAGAAATGCAAATTCTACAGCACTATTGTTTCTATGCACTTCGTTTTTTCATGACTGACAAGTGTTTCCATGGCTTCTACCAACAGAGTGGGGACGATGAGGACTACAAAAGAATATACTCAAAAAAGATAAAACCCAGGCTGAAATCAGAAGACCTTGCGGAGGGAGTGGATGTACGCACTGAGCGGCATAGCAGCACAAGCAGCGATGGCAGCACAATTACCACCATCACACGCCGCATCACGACCTACACTGTGGATATGCCTGGAGGCATAAGCGATCAATTGGAACTTTCAAGCCCTGAGGTCAAAGGGCTAAGATATGAATCTGGTGATGGATCACCATATAGTAGAATTTCCCAGGGGAGTCCGTCAGGTAAAGATGGAGCAGAAGAGGGAGTTTCTGAGCTAGGAAATGTCTCATTAACCAAGCCACAAGTTAGTTCAATAGAGACACACTGGAGTACTGGAGGGTTGAAAACCACAACAACTACCAGGGAGATGGAGGGAGATGGAGGCTTTGGAATGAGATTAAAGGGGCCACAGTACGAAATGTCAGGAGGTAAAGGCCAGGGTGGTATGAGTATGTCAGGGGGGCCTGGTGAGCACGGAGATGGAAGTGGGCACACAAGCATTAAGCTTGTTAAAATAGGGGGTTTAGAAGGAGGAGAAATTGTCAGCTCAGATGTTAAAGGAGGATCTATTGGTGTGTCTTTGCCAGGAAAAATTACACGCTTTTCCTCTACATCAGTAGGCAAGGTAGAAGGGGGAGATGTGGACATGAGTTTTGGAAAAGGGAGAACTCATGTCTCTGACATTACAATTGGTCAACAGAGGACAGTTGCTTCAGGCCAAATTGGCCTGTCAAGTGAGAGATTTGAAGGGGGTTTAGAAGGGGGAGAAATTGTCAGCTCAGATGTTAAAGGAGGATCTATTGGTGTGTCTTTGCCAGGAAAAATGACACGCTTTTCCTCTACATCAGTAGGCAAGGTAGAAGGGGGAGATGTGGACATCAGATTTGGCAAAGGGAAAACTCATGTCTCTGACATTACAATTGGTCAACAGAGGAAAGTGGGTTCAGGCCAAATTGACCTGTCAAGTGAGAGATCTGATGCAACATCCACAGATATTGACACTGAATTAAGGGAAGTGAGGTTGGCATCAGGATTTAATGTGAAAGGTGCTTCTGAAAAGCTAAATGTTAAAGGGAAACATGTCTCAACAGAAGTTGTAGATATCACTCTGAAAGGTAAAAATCTCGTACGGAAAATTGATTCTTCAGAGCCAACCTCATTAGGAGACAGAATGGCCCAAACAATAGATAATGGAGGGGCTGAGTCTGAAATTAAGAATCCAAAAATATCCATAGCATCATTTGGATTCAAGGATGCAAAAGTGCAAAGTCAAAGTGTCAATATGAATCTTCCTGAAGCTAATATTGCAATAAAAACCACTGAAAGCACTCTCAAAGGACCAGACGTTGATATTGGAATGCCAGACATTAGCCTGAAAAGACCAGAGCTCACAGATATAAATGTGTCATTACCAAAAATTCACGGTGACAAGAAACCACTAAAAGTTGGACTTGGACGGACAACAACTGAAAAAGACAAAAGTGAAGGTGCAGAAATAGCGATTAATGTTGAAGGGCAAACAAAATTGGAGGGACCAGAAGTAAAGATTGATCTTCCCAAAGTGCGCATTGACAGCAAAACACCTGCAGTTGATATCAAAGGAACAGAAATCGAGATTGGCCTTGATGGCAAATACAAAAAGCCAAAATTAAACATGCCTTCCATCTCAGGACCTCAGATTTCCATGCCGAATGTAGACTTAAACTTGAAAGGACCCGTGATCAAGGGTGATGTGGCAGTTCCAACGATTGAAGGAGACATAAAAACAACAAAAACTGATGTTGAAATGAAAGGGTCAGAAAGTGGATTCAAAATGCCAAAGGTGAAAATGCCATCCTTTGGCTTTAAAGCACCAGAATTGGAGGGAGGAGAAGTGGACTTGGATCTTCCCAAGGCAGACATTGACATCAAAACACCTGTAGCTGATATCAAAGGACCAGCAATTGATGTTGGCCGAGATGGCAAAGTTAAAGGGGAAAGATTCGACATGCCCTCCATCTCAGGACCTCACATTTCCAAACCTAATTTAGACTACAACCTGAAAGGACCCAAGATCAAGGGTGATGTAGCTGTGTCAGTTCCGAAGATTGAAGGAGAAATAAGGCCACCAAAAGTGGAAATTGAATGTCCAGAGATTCACACTGAGGGAGCTGGTGGTAGATTTAAAATGCCAACGATTAAAATGCCAGCATTGGGCTTCAAAGATCAAAGATTTGAGGGATCAGATGTGGACATTAATCTTCCGAAGGCAGACATTGACATTAAAGCACCTAAAGTTGATATCAAAGGACCAGAAATTGATGTTGAAAGCAGAGATGGCAAAATGAAAGGACCCAAATTCAACATGCCCTCCCTCTCAGGACCCAAACTTTCCATGCCTAATGTTGACTTGAACTTGACAAGAACCACGATCAAGGGTGGTATAGATGTGTCAGTTCCAAAGGTTGAAGGAGATATCAAAACACCAAGAGTGGAGATTGAAGGTCCAGATGTTGAAATTGAAGGGCCTGAAGGTGGATTTAAAATGCCAACGATTAAAATGCCATCAATTGGCTATAAAGGTCCAAAGATACAGTGTCCAGAAGTGGACATTGATCTTCCAAAGACAGACATTGACATCAAAGCTCCCAAAGTAGATATCAAAGGACCAGAAATCGACGTTGAAGGCCCAGATGGCAAAGTTAAAATGCCCTCCCTCTCAGGGCCTCACATTTCCATGCCTGATGGAGACTTCAACTTGAAAGGACCAAAGCTCAAGGGTGATGTAGATGTGTCAGTTCCAACGATTAAAGGAGACATAAAAGCACCAAAACTGGAATTTGAAGCTCCAGATGTTGATTTTGAGGGACCTGAAGGTGGATTTAAAATGCCAAAGATTAAAATGCCATCATTTGGCTACAAAGGCCCAAAGTTGGGGGGACAGGAAGTTGACCTTGACCCCCCCAAGGCAGACATTGACATCAGAGCACCCAAGGTTGATATCAAAGGACCAGAAATTGACGTTGAAGGCCCAGATGGCAAAATAAAAGGTCCCAAATTTAAAATGCCCTCCCTCACAGGAACTAACATTTCCATGCCTGATGTAGACTTTAACTTGAAAGGAACAAAGCTCAAGGGTGACGTAGACTTGTCACTGCCAAAGATTGAAGGAGACATCAAAACACCAAAAGTGGAAATTGAAGGTCCAGATGTTGATATTCAGGGTCCCGAAGGTGGATTTAAAATGCCCAAAATTAAAATGCCATCATTTGGCTACAAAGGTCCAAAGTTTGAGGGACCAGAAGTTGACATTGATCTTCCCAAGGCAGACATTGACATCAAAGCACCCAAAGTTGATATCAAAGGACCAGAAATTGATGTTGAAGGCCCAGATGGCAACATAAAGGGACCCAAATTCAAAATGCCCTCCCTCTCAGGACCTCAAATTTCGATGCCTGATGTCGACTTGAATTTGAAAGGACCTAAGCTCAAGGGTGACATAGATATGTCAGGTCCAAAGATCAAAGGAGACATAAAATCACCAAAAATGGAAATTGAGGCTCCAGATGTTGATATCAAAGGGACAGAAGGTGGATTTAAAATGCCAAAAATAAATATGCCATCATTTGGCTTCAGAGGTCCAAAGTTTGGGGGACCAGAAATTGATATTGACCTTCCCAAGGCAGACATTGACGTCAAAGCACCCAAAGTTGATATCAAAGGACCAGAAATCGACGTTGAAGGCCCAGATGCCAAAATTAAAGGACCCAAATTCAAAATGCCCTCCCTCTCAGGACCTGAAATTTCGATGCCTGATGTAGACTTCAATTTGAAAGGACCTAAGCTCAAGGGTGATGTAGATATGTCAGGTCCAAAGATCAAAGGAGACATAAAATCACCAAAAATGGAAATTGAGGGTCCAGATGTTGATATCAAAGGGACAGAAGGTGGATTTAAAATGCCAAAAATAAATATGCCATCATTTGGCTTTAAAGGTTCAAAGTCTGGGGGACCAGAAATGGACATTGACCTTCCCAAGGCAGACATTGACGTCAAAGCACCCAAAGTTGATATCAAAGGACCAGAAATCGATGTTGAAGGCCCAGATGCCAAAATTAAAGGATCCAAATTCAAACTGCCCTCCCTCTCAGGACCTCACATTTCGATGCCTGATGTAGACTTCAATTTGAAAGGACCTAAGCTCAAGGGTGATGTAGATATGTCAGGTCCAAAGATGAAAGGAGACATTAAATCGCCAAAAATGGAAATTGAAGGTCCAGATGTTGATATCAAAGGGCCAGAAGGTGGATTTAAAATGCCAAAAATAAATATGCCATCATTTGGCTTTAAAAGTCCAAAGTTTGGCGGACCAGAAATTGACATTGACCTTCCCAAGGCAGACATTGACATCAAGGCACCCAAAGTGGATATCAAAGGACCAGAAATCGACGTTGAAGGCCCAGATGCCAAAATTAAAGGATCCAAATTCAAAATGCCCTCTCTCTCAGGACCTAACATTTCGATGCCTGATGTAGACTTCAATTTGAAAGGAGCCAAGGTCAAGGGTGATGTAGACTTTTCAGTTCCAAAGATTGAAGGAGACATCAAAACACCAAAAGTGGAAATTGAAGGCCCAGAAGTTGATATTGAGGGTCCTGAAGGTGGATTTAAAATGCCAAAAATGAAAATGCCTTCATTTGGCATCAAAGTTCCAAAGTTTGAGGGACCAGAGGTTGACATTGATCTTCCCACCACAGCAATTGACATCAAAGCACCTAAAGTTGACGTCAAAGGACCAGAAATCGATGTTGAAGGCCCTGATGGCAAAGTCAAAGGCCCCAAATTCAAAATGCCCTCTCTCTCAGGACCTAACATTTCGATGCCTGATGTAGACTTCAATTTGAAAGGAGCCAAGGTCAAGGGTGATGTAGAAATGGCAGTTCCTAAAATCGAGGGAGAAATCAAAATGCCAAAAGGAGAGATTAAAGGAGCTAGTATCAACATAGAATCTCCAGGGGTAGACATTAAAGGGCCGAAGCTAAAGTCCCCAAAAGTATCTGGACCTAAAGTATCGTTGCCTGATGTTGACTTTGGTATTAAAGGGTCAAAGATGAAGGGCGGTATTGAGGGAGCCATGACATTGCCAAATGCTGGAATTGAGGGTCCTGATATGACAATTGATAGTCCTGATGTATCAAAAAAGCACAAATTTAAAATGCCTAAATTCGGATTCAAGGGTACAAAAGTCAAAGCTCCTGAATTTGATGTTAAATTACCTCAAGGAGACATCAACCTCAAGGGCTCCAAAGGAAATGTAGAGGGTCCTGAAGTTAACATGGACGCAACTGGTCCTAAAGTAAAAGGATCCAAATTTAAGATGCCAACAATATCAGGCCCGAGGGTAACACTACCTGATGTGGATATGAACATTAAAGGACCTAAAGCAAAAGCTGACTTTGATGCATCCCTTCCAAATGTGGAGTCGGATATTAAGTCACCACATTTTGACTCAGGCTCTCTGGATGTGGATGTTAAGACTCCAGATTCTGGGTTTAAACTTCCAAAGTTTAAAATGCCAAAATTTGGCTTCAAAGGAACAAAGCTGGATGGACCAGAATTGGACATTGACCTTCCCAAGGCAGACATTGACATCAAAGCACCCAAAGTTGACATCAAAGGACCAGAAATCGACGTTGAAGGCCCAGATGCCAAAATTAAAGGACCTAAATTCAAAATGCCCTCAATGTCAGGACCTCACATTTCCATGCCCGATGTAGATTTCCATTTGAAAGGACCAAAGCTCAAGGGTGATGTGGACTTGTCAGTGCCAAAGATTGAAGGGGACTTCAAAACACCAAAAGTTGAAATTGAAGGTTCAGATGTTGATATTGAAGGGCCTGAAGGTGGATTTAAAATGCCAAAGATCAAAATGCCATCATTTGGCATCAAAGGTCCAAAGTTTGAGGGACCAGAAGTTGACATTGATCTTCCCAAAACAGACATTGACATTCAGGCTCCTAATCTTGATATCAAAGGACCAGAATTCGACGTTGAAGGCCCGGATGGCAAGATTAAAGGGCCCAAATTCAAAATGCCCTCCATCTCAGGACCAAAAATTTCAATGCCTGATATAGACTTCAATTTGAAAGGACCCAAGGTAAAGGGTGATGTGGATGTGTCAGTTCCAAAGATTAAAGGGGATATCAAAACACCAAAACTGGAAATTGAAGGTCCAGATATGGATATTGAAGGGCCTGAAGGTGGATTTAAAATGCCAAAGATCAAAATGCCATCATTTGGCATCAAAGGCCCAAAGATTGAGGGACCAGAGGTAGACTTTGATCTTCCCAAAACAGACATTGACATTCAGGCTCCTAATCTTGATATCAAAGGACCAGAATTCGACGTTGAAGGCCCGGATGGCAAGATTAAAGGGCCCAAATTCAAAATGCCCTCCCTCTCAGGACCAAAACTTTCAATGCCTGATATAGACTTCAATTTGAGAGGACCCAAGTTCAAGGGTGATGTCGACATGTCAGTTCCAAAGCTTGAAGGAGACATCAAAACACCAAAAGTGGATATTGAATGCCCAGACGTTGATATTGAAGGTCCGGAAGGCGGATTTAAAATGCCAAAGTTTAAAATGCCATCATTTGGCTTCAAGAGTCCAAAGTTTGAGGGACCAGAAGTTGACATTGATCTTCCAAAAACGGACATTGA
>OOFG01060885.1:0-11753 GCA_900323295.1 Molva molva
CCCCCCTCCCCCTAGGCTTTCCTACAAGACCTTATCCAGCAGGACCACAAGGAAGTGTCGTCTAGCAAACTGGATGAGTACACCGATGCCATGGTCATTTTACTAATAAACTGCACCGACAAACAGATAAACAGACACCTACACATATTAACAACCATGACATGGAAACAAACAGACTCAGAGACACAGATTCATAGTAAGTTCTATTCATGCTCCATTTTCCTTTCATTCCTTGCAGATGACAATATTTGACAAAAACAAGGATGGTCGTTTGGAGTTGAGTGACATGGCCAGGTATTGTATTTTATTATCTTTCTTTTGTTAAAACCTCAATTCCGTGGTGGACAAAGTGCTTGCACTATAAAATGCTAATATGTTTACCTCCATGTTCCTTCATTCAGAATCCTGGCAATGGAAGATAACTTTTTGCTCCAGTTCCAAATGGATGTGAGTAATAATAATACAAAGTTAGAATTAAGTGTCAAATAATTAAAATGAGAGTAAAGAAGAGGTTTATATTTATGTTTTTTATTTAGCCAACTGGCCAAGTAGTTGTTTTTCTTCTTATTTTTAATTTAGCATTTTGACAGATATGAACTTATTTCTCTCTTCTCTCTTCTTATCTTAACTAATTGTAAGTAATCTTCATTTTCTTTCACCTCATCTTCAGGCCTCCAGTCAAGTAGAGAGGAAAAGGGACTTTGAGAAGATCTTTGCCCACTATGATGTCGTAAGTCTAAAGAAAATCTTCCAGGCGTGCATGCGTTTAAAAATAATATACTTTTTCTCCAAAAACAAGGAGAGTGAAACATATATCCGTATCATCGGCACGCATCAGGCCTACTTATACATTGTGGCGGTGATCCACAACGAATAGTCAATCAGATACCAACCTTGTAATGGGACCCTCATGTGGTCATGAGAAGCTGTTAATATCAGCCTCATGTGGATTTTAGAAAGCCACTTGACTATTAGCACGTTGCTAATGGGATTCTTTGTTTATTGGTTACTTTTCTCTGTTAGAACAAGACGGGAGAGCTGGAGGGAGCGGAGGTGGACGGCTTTGTGAAGGACATGATGGAACTGGTCAGGGTGAGTGCAGTAATAGATGTATGAATAGTTAAAGCATGCTACCTCAACCCTAATCTCCACCTCTTCATTGGTCCATTCACGCTGCATTACCATGCGACTCATCCTGGTCTGATACTTAAGAGCAAGTTACGACGCGCAGCGTCTTCAAGGAACTGAAGACACCGTTGTCATTGGCTGTCATCCTTGTCACTCACAGAAATGTATACAGATTTCCCCGGTGAGGGCGGTGTGAATGAGGTTTATTTGCGTTGATGGATTTATGTCTTTTTTTTTTTTTACCGCTGAGCAGTTGTTGTAAATCCCGTTTGAAATCCCGTTTGTGTCACGAGGGGTTTGTTTCTCTAGAAGCAGGCCTACAGTTCCCCGCGGTCGGTGGTCGGTCGTGCTTATTTGATCAACGCTGTGTTCCAGACTCTCTGTACGGAAAGGCTTGCTCTGCGAGACCTCACCTCAACCCCAGCTCAGGGCCTGCTCTCAGGGCCGTAGCCAGGGTTTGAAAAATAGTGAGGTCCAGGGGGGACCCCACTATTTTTCACAGTACAGTTATATAATACGATAATAAGAAACAGTTGTATATTAGTTTTAGCTCTAAAAAAATGACCGAGGTCCGGACCTCTGTGAACTCATAGCTGGCTACGTGCATGCCTGCTGTCTCTCTCTCTCTCTCTCTCTCTCTGATCCACCTTTATCTCTATCTCTCTCTTCCTCTCCACAGCCCAGTCTCACTGGGAAAGAGCTGGACAAGCTGAAAATAGTCCTGCTGGGCCACTGTGATGTCAACAAAGATGGAAAGATCCAGAAGAATGAGCTGTCTCTCTGTCTGGGAGTGCGTCCCAGGCCTTAGGTTATACCCACTATTGAATGTGTCCCAATACAGGTCTGTCAATAAGGGGCTGTACTTCCAAATGGATCAGGCCCTGGTGGAAGGCTTTGGCTGCTGCTGTGTGTGATGACCCCTTTGCTTTGAATACTGCGTCTATGCAGACCTCTCCATGCAGACTTTCATTAGATATGGGAAAAGAGAACATTGGTTTGGCAACCTGCCACATGTGTATTTTGTGCATGCTGTAGACACAGAATCACTCACATGTGATTTTATTGCAATAGGCTTTGTTTTCGTAAAAATTGCTCTGAAATCTTGTTTGTGGAAAGAATGTTGGTAATAAATAAATAAATCACGAACTCAAAATAATAAATGCCCTCTTCTTTAGAAGAGTAACTACATTCAAAGAAGGGTAACTACATTCAACGATTGGCATATTCCCCCCTATGGCCAAGATACACCTTGTGAAGAAGGAGAACGAATGGAAATCAGTGCCAAGCGGAACTCTTGCCATGTTTCCGATTCACTGTTCTTCAAGCCAGACCCTGCCAAAGAAACCAGGAAAACACTTCTGCTTTATCACCCTCGTGCCTCATCTTAAAAAGTTTTCCCTATCACATTTTTTGCTCATTATATATGTTGAAACAATGGTGTTTCCCCCTGTGGCCGAGCGGGACACGAAGAATGCGCTGTCCGTGTTCGTCAGCATGTTGCGTGAATGTGTCACAATGTGTTTCGATTTACCCCATCAACCTCTGTCCATTTGTTAAGATTGGAAATAAAAATATACTAATTTAAGCTCAAACGGGTGTTCCTCTCTTCGTGGTTTAATACGACCGACATGCTTCCATTCAGTTCCGCATGGAAAAGGGGAGAAGAACGACAGTGCAGTATGTAGTTTGTCCCTGTGAGTTGTTCAAGCTGAACTGATTTGACCTGGTGTTCTATATCGGTATGATGGGTGTGACATACAATTACAGTAGGCCTTCAAAACTGCTTTTATTAAGCATGTATTGACATGCTACAGTACCAGACTAGAGAAAAACTTAAATGTTGCTCACTCCCGAGAGGATTGACTTCCTGGTTGTGTCTCTGGTTCTGGTTGGCTCACCGCCACGTGTAAGAAGGCCTGCTCGACTCTTCATTGTTCTTTTCCGAGAACACTAACTAAAAATTGTTTATCTTGTGAACATTTTCTGACTTCAATTTAGCTTTGTTATTTGGTGCAACATCGTTTATATACCTATAACCCCCTTAGCTTGCCAGTTAAAACACTTTAAAGCCCTCAGTTTCACCCTTTGTGTAGTTACTTCAGTTAGGCTTCGTAGGCCTACAGTAATATAAAGGGTTTAAGGGCGGACATGACACCCATGAGGCAAATGGGGGTTGCCAACTCTCACGCTTCTGGTGTGTGACACACGCTTTCCCCTTCAGCCTCACGCTGCCCAAACAATTCTCACGCATAAACACTGCGACAGCAACAGAGATGAACAGAGATGAACTTTGACCTTAGAAGATAGCTGAGTGTTCGAAAAACCGGGTGTTTCATATGGTGTTTCCATCCATGGAGATGTCTCTTAAATTACTCCCTGATCGGTGCGCGATGCTTATCCGTGTTGATTGGACCGTTGGTCAAGTTCACAGCCGGGAGCCAAGAAGGCGTTAGTTCGGGTACGATTTTGAGACTTTGTCTTTTATTAGTCAACGAACCTGTGTCACTAACCCCCTATTGGGTAAGTGTATGTCTAATATTGGGAAATTGTGAGTATTTCCCAAGTAGTCAGGGAGTGGGCGAAGTCAGGCTATATCTTTAAATCTTAGACCTAAAGCTCCCGCAACATGTGCAAGGTACATGATGGTGAATTGAGTCCAAGTAGGTGCAGGTGATTAAGTGCAGGTGCGCGTACGCATGATAAGGCCATGGCATTGAAATCTCACTCCAGTCAGGTACTCAAAGTTAGCAACCCGGAATTAGTGTAGAGTGTGATTTTACTATTATTTTATAAATTAATCATTTATAACATTGATTGATCGTGTGCATTGCCAATGCAGTTACTTCTGGTAACTCCTGGGTTTGTCCTACATCAGGGGCGATTCTAGGAACATACTTTTAGGATGGCCCAGCCCCTAACGAGAATGTGACATGCATACAGTGCCTTGCAAAAGTGTTCAACCCCCCTGCTAAATCTAGCCAGGCATCGCCAGACAAATTGCAAACTGCAATTTGTCTGGAACCTCTCCGTTCATTTTCGATTTCAAAAGGGCGCCACCAACAGGCGCAGACCAAAATGCCTCTGGACGCAATTGGACAGGCCTACAACCAATCATAGCTACGAAACGGGTGACACAGCACTGAGCGATGAAAAAAGTACATCTTTCTTCTCAACAAAAGCTTTAAGTGCAGTCGTCTGATCTTCTTTTAGTAAAAAAATATACCATCCAGTTCGTTAAATACTGTCCCGATAGCGTAATCAACAGACGTTCTACATCAGCGGCAGCCATCTCTGTTGTTGTTGAAATGCCTCTACGGCTCGCAAATTTTTTACGGCTCGCAAATTTTTTCCTACTATGGTGACGCCAAGACCCGCCCCACACTGTTTGTGATTGGCTAGCTGAGGCTAGAAGGCTACTGTGACACAAGTGAGGGTTAGGTTTTTGTTGATAGAACGCTTCACGAATGTGTCACAAGTGAGGGTTAGGGTTAGGGTTAGGGTTAGGGGTGGTGACGTGTGTGACGGACCAATCACAGCGTGTCTTTTCGGGGTCTTGGCGTGGCCATAGTAGGACTCGTAAATTCGCCTACGGCTCGTCTGCACCGTCATCGTATTTATCCCGCCTCATGTTAGATAAACGGTTGTGATTGGTCGGCCTATTTCGTACCGGACAGAAAAAATGTTGTATGGGAGCGAGGCCAGACCTATATGTAGAGCAAATGAAACATGAGCTCGCGAGATTTGTCTGGTTCCCAGGCTATGCTAAATCATCCATTTCTCTGGATAACAATTAACGTTACCAAAGCTAAACGTGCATACCGCCACCTGCTGTAACCGGAGTGTGCAACATCATGACTTATAAAGAATACTGGATATTAAACCGGTTTTATAACATGGCTTTGTTAAATACTCGATTTCCATTGGTCAATTACGGCATTCAGCAGTCAGACCATTGCTATGGATGATAATTCCAACAGTAGAATCGAACAGACTTTTTCCAGAAGCGATACATTTGAATTAAAATCATTTTTTGTTAGATTTTGTGTCAAGTTATTGCTTTCTTTAGTAAGTAGCCGTGTTATAAGCAGGTTTATGTACATCTAGCCAGTCTTTATGGCAACATAAACCTAGGCAGGGTGACGCAGGAACCCGATCTTGGGTGATCAAGGGGTCTTGAATCACTCTAAAGGTTCCTGTACATTATCCCTTTCATAAAGCCCTTTGAACCTGTTATTGTCCCATGTCTCTAACAGACAAGTTTGCAAAATCTCATGTAGGAGGGCTAACAATTATTTCAGAAAATAATCATAATAATTTATAAACAAAAAATGTTTTAGGGGTGCTGAGATGAAATTAAGGTGTGCTTGAGCACCCCTAAAAAGAGTCTAAAATCGCCAATGCCCTACATACATTTGGATAAGAAATACACGGAGGCCGAAGCACAAAACATCATATGGCCACAAGGGAGCAGCAAATAGCCCACTGCTTTTAAACATTATTATTGAGTATTGTTAGTGCACTTATAAATGTTAGTGTCATCTACTGTATTTAATGTTGATGATTTCGAGGTTTTCTGGCCAAGTTATTAAGTTAACCATACACTGGCTAATTAAAACAAACCATGAAAGCCATACATAACTGTTAGACAGTAAGGATACATGCCATTCTTAAAAAGTGTGCTTATTAAAAATGTGAAGTCTTTTAGCCTAAAATACCTCCCATGCCCTGGTGACTGGATAGTATGCACTGCTTTGATGGACCAATAACAGTGGCTGTGGAATATGAGCAATGTATATGCAATGAGTGGACTGATTGTTGCATGGTTTACAAAGATTAATAACATGTGGTTGTGGACCAGTTCTTACATTTCATCCAATAGTTAAGATGCTTGGAGGCAATCATTGCACAATACCACTGAACTCTTTCGTGAATCTGCCCATATGTCCGTGAGGCTATAAGATTTAATGGTTTGATGGAAATAAACAATCATATTGAATGGAAATACATATTATGGTTTTAAAGTGTGACCAAAATTGAGTTGGGATTTGCGAAATGAAAATGAAAGTTTTCTCAAACTATCATTACATTTTAATAAAAGTATGTCAGCAGGACATAGACAGTGCCGGCACTGTCTTACACAAAAATTAAACAAGTTCAGACAATTAAATCATTTTCCTCTTCCATAGGTTAGAGATTTGTCCAAAATACATAAAAACAGATACAAAACAGTACACAAATATAAAAAATGTAGAGCAATCACATAAAGAAATGGTACAGTTTTAATGTGCAACATTTTCTTCAATGTCAAAATGGATGAGGATCTATTGATGAGACCATGGAGCTTAAAACCACCTTTCTCCAACTTTCCCATATAAAATAAGATTAGGTGTACTTTATGAATCCCCGATAATTCATCCCGTGGTCCTATAAACTGTACACATTGCTATAATGGTACATTGTGCGATCGTGTTATCTGTATCCTCTGAGTATTTAGGTCCCCCGCGATTGTGGCTTCAATTGCATACTCAATTCATCAATGGGACAAGATTAAAATACAATGGTCACTTGTGTTACCCTGTCCCTGGCCCAGCAACCTTTTATGTGCTAAATATATTTTGTGTGCCAAATATATTTTCTAGAGGTTAGACCGGTAAAACACAAACACAGTAAATTGCATGTTATGGCGTTTAGTTGCTGACTGAAGAAAGGGAAATCTTTGTAGGCTACATAACCGGTTCTTATCCAAAGTAGCACTTCTCCCTCACCATTCAGCAGTGAGTTCTGCTAAACAGTCTTGAGCTTAGAGCAGGGCTACTGATACTGTAGCTCCCTGCATGTAGTTCATCAGTAGTGTATAAAGCCTCGCGCAACTAACACCCTGAACCTATGGATCTCTGAAGCCAGATGAAACAAAAACACAGGGATCAAACCAGTGTCAGTAAAGCTAAGCCTTGCGTAGCATTGTGTAAGAGGCAGGTCAACAAGATGTGCGCGTGCAGTTTTATTTTTTTAATGGGATGGCATCCTGCACATACTGTTTTGATAGCTACAGCTCTAACTAGCGACACACATGGCTAAACCCTCCTGGGGTGAGCTACGCACGTGCCTTGGTTGAAGCCTTGGAGCTCTGCAGCTCATGGGCAAGACCGCTTTGCGGTTTGCTTCTTTTCCTCGGTTCTTCTCGCTTCCCTTACGCTGTCCCTCTTTTTAGTTCTGCAGGGTCCAAACTTCCAGGTCTTGTACAACAAAGTCTTGCTGCGTGGAGAGCGGTTGGTTGTGGAAGGTGGGACAGGAGTAGCTTGCTCCGTGGTACAAGTCAGCGTCCAGCCACAGGCCAAAGCCCCCCCTGCAGGCCAACAACAGAATGGCATGGTTAGACGTTGTTATGACGGCGGTATCAAGAGGTAAGGCAATCAATGGCATTTTAAACAGGGATGATTGTGAATCATTTTGTAACGACTTGAAAAGTATTTCTTTGTTACTTTTCCCTATTTTACCACCAGGTGATTAGCTATTGCAAGCCTTTAACATCTTATCTCTTGTCTATCCATCATACATCTAGATGGTCACTCCCACTTGAGATACCACAAAGTCTAGGGAATATTATTAAATGGCTTGTAATGGCTTGTAACGGCTTATCACACTCAAACCAGGTGGTAAAATAGGGGCCCTATGAGGCTAGAGGTTAGGAGGAAGTAGGCCAGGTAACTTACGCTCCTCCCCCAATCTGCAGAGATTCCAGGTGTCCTCTCACAAAGTAAGAGTTTTCACCACTCCACCGGTAGGCCTGGGTGAAAATAGGGAAACACATACTTTTAAAATGTGATTTAAGATATATATTAAATATAAACTGGTCTGCAACCATCTGACTACCCAAATCAATCTTTCATCAATTATAGTTTCTTTAAATCCTGTCTGTGTTCGTTTATTCGACTCAGCCTTCGGCGTTTGCTAACGCCCACGTAACACCAACCAGTTAGACGGTGCAAAATCTCAAATTAACTTAAATTGTGCTCTTACTTTGAAATCGGGACTGAAGCTGTAAAGAAATGTTTCTCCTGTGCCATAGCAACTGTCACTGACTCTGAAAGGTTCTGTGGAAAAGGCTCCAAACACCTAAAAGACAAAAGATACACATGTTACAACAATAATACTAACACAACAACAATGAGAGGAACAGTAAAGTGCACGTATTAATAATACATACATAATCATTCATCAAAAGAAAAGAAGGAAAGAAAAAGAGGAGGAAGATGAAAAAGGATAGCATCAAGGATTACAGCAAAGTACACAATGGATTAAACAAAATGGCTGGGTGGTGGCCTGCGGTCTTTGACGTAGAGCGGGGTAAGAGGCCAACCTTGTTTTGCATGTCTTTGATGACCAGCATGACAGGGTTATCCAGGCCAGCCATGTTTCTGTACAGTGTCTTCAGACTGGTTCCATGGACCACGGTGCTGTATGCCAACTGCCACGGATACCCCTTGGTTCTTGCCGGCATGTGAACGGCAATCTGTCAACACAAGCAAAGAATTCCATTCATCCTCGTACCTCGTGCGAGTCATTCAGTGTCTCATCACAATCGAACCGAGTCACGCATAGCCTGAAGCTGCAAACGCTAACGATGGGTAAGGTAAGGTAATAATAGGCAAACCATGCAGCCTTATGGGCCATTATCAACTGAGCACCACTCTGTGTAGATCGGGCGTATAAGAAGAGACATACCCTCTCTAAGTGCTGGTCATCCAGCAGATGGCTGTGGTCACATAAGACAGGGAGGAGATCATCGTCAGACTCCCCCACCTCCGAACCCTCTGAGCTGCACACGCTCTGCCTCCGCTTGGAGTCCTGTACAGTGATGATCTGCAGGCGGACATAGGAGGACAAAACACATGCGCATCACTCACCATCCACTGTTTTCCACTGTTGTGTTTGGGATATATTACATTGCTGAATATATACGCTGATTAAATGAAAGAGAGGGGACCAGGAACTATTGTCTTGTTTTGGAACAGTTTGAAACAGACCAATGGCCACCATCACCATCAAAATATCCTTTTGAGAATTATTCATCAGTGAATGA
The DNA here is from genome assembly GCA_900323295.1 of Molva molva. Taxonomy (NCBI): domain Eukaryota; kingdom Metazoa; phylum Chordata; class Actinopteri; order Gadiformes; family Lotidae; genus Molva; species Molva molva. The sequence goes on from OOFG01060885.1 coordinate 9,212, forward strand.
ATGAATGAATGAATGATAAAACAATAATAAAAAAAGAAATAATAATAATTATATATGCGAATATATATATGCTAAAGAAAGTTTTTGAAAATAAATGTAAGCAAGAATATATTTCTCAAATAATGTCCTACCTGCACATATGGCTCCGTACAATTACTGGCAAAATACAGAACTCTGATGTTCTCTGTTGGCCGCATGGTTCCTGATACGTCTTTCTCTCTCTCTTGCCCACTCTTAACCCTGGTTAGAGTTACACATGAGGTTTTAAACCCACGTCCTGCTCTTCCCTTATCTTATGCGAGTAAGTTTCCCTTTTCACGAAAAGAAAGACCAACTGCCAGAGATGCAGGGGGAAGTATGTCCATATATAGAGAGGGCATGATTTCCCACAACTCTCTTGGCAGGCTGCCAAGCATGCTGCTGCTCTGGCTAAGCTCGGAGTGCAGATATTATACTGGCGTCTCATTAATATGTTGAGAGAGAGAGAGAGAGAGAGAGAGAGAGAGAGAGAGAGAGAGAGAGAGAGCATTAATGCAGTAGATGGCAGATGAAGTCATAGTTAGACAGGGGATGCTGTAGTTGGACAGGGGCTGAGAAATTGGACGGGATACTGTAGTTGGACAGGGGCTGAGAAATTGGACGGGATACTGTAGTTGGACAGGGGCTGAGAAATTGGACGGGATACTGTAGTTGGACAGGGGATGAAGTAGTTGGACAGAATACTGTAGTTGGACAGGGGATGCAGTAGTTGGACAGGATAATGTAGTTGGACAGGGGATGCAGTAGTTGGACAGGATAATGTAGTTGGACAGGGGATGCAGTAGTTGGCCAGGGGATGCAGTGGTTGGATGGGATGCAGTAGTTGGACAGGGGATGCAGTAGAAGAGGGGATGCATTATTTGGACTTGGGATGCAGTAGTTGGACAGGATAATGTAGTTGGACAGGGGATGCAGTAGTTGGACAGGGGATGCAGTAGTTGGACAGGGGATGCAGTAGAAGAGGGGATGCATTATTTGGACTTGGGATGCTGTAGTTGGACGGGATGCTGTAGGACACGGGATGCTTTAGTTGGACAGGGGATGCAGTAGTTGGACAGGGGATACAGTAGTTAGACAGGGGATGCAGTAGTTGGACAGGGCATGCAGTAGTTGGACAGAGGATGCAGGTGTTGGACGGGATGCTGTAGGACAGGGCATGCAGTAGTTGGACAGAGGATGCAGGTGTTGGACGGGATGCTGTAGGACAGGGCATGCAGTAGTTGGACAGGGCATGCAGTAGTTGGACAGAGGATGCAGGTGTTGGACGGGATGCTGTAGGACAGGGCATGCAGTAGTTGGACAGGGGATAATGTAGTTTATCAGGGGAAGCAGCAGTGCATGTCATGCTCACCTGCCAGTTGTTAGCAGCAGGCGTGTCGTGCTTGATGAGGAGCTTGTTGATGACGTCGACCTTGTCTTTCTCCAACACCAGGTAGCGGTTGTTGTTCTTCTCCCCGACAACGTAGCGGGGCCGGCAGGCCTTTTTCTTGTCTTTAGCGTTCATTTCTGGACGCCACTGGACAAAGAAGGTGTAGAGGTGGTCAACCCTGTGGACACAGAATGCGTAGATTAAGACTTGCTGTTGGCAAATGGTGCAACAAACAAATGCAGCACATACACACTGTACATAAGTACAACACATTTCGGCTGTCATTTTGAATTTGTGTTGATAAAATCACTTTTTTTTATCCATTATCTGGGTAAATACAATGAAGCCCTGACAGTTGAGACATTTTGGAAAACAATTTTCCCAGATTACGTCTTCTTAAACATAATTAAATTTGATATAATGCCAATTGGATTGAGTTTCAGCCTACTTTTGAGGCAAGTTTAAACAGGAGAAGCAAGCAAGAGGAACCTGTTTATGAATGTTCTATTGTGCTTTGACGGTTATATAACTAAAACATTTATATCAATATAAGTCAATAATGCATCTACAACCAGCATCAAAAGCCAAATGACGAAATGTTTCTCTCCTGAAAGTTCCCTACAAGGACATGCATATGTTCATTCCCGGTATAACAATTTCCTGTTTTCTGTTCTCAGTTGGCAATGAGAAAAGAAAGGGAAAAGAAAGGGAATCTTTTCTAATAACTAATCAGTTTCCTGGAAAATACACACACACACACACACACACACACACACACACACACACACACACACACACACACACACACACACCCCCCCCCCCCCCCTCCTGCTAATCTCTTCTCCCCAATACCATTCATTCCTGGTACTCACTCTCCAACACTGTAGGCAACTCCCATAGTCGGTGAAACGGAACCCGGGTGAAGTAAGGTGAGGATGGGAAAAAATAGAATACCAAGGAGAGAGAGTTGGAGAGAGAGACAGAGAGAGAGATAGAGAGAGAGAGAGAGGGAGGGAGATGGTGGCTCAATGCCGGGGCAGCATGTCCACGTTGAGCTGCTGCCATGTTCCCCATTTTATACCTGAGGCTAGGTTGCAGAGATAAGCCCCTTTGACCATTAACCCCACCATAACC
>OOFG01060991.1:11902-33742 GCA_900323295.1 Molva molva
CTCTAAACGTTTGCACATACAGATACTAATTTTAAACTGTGTGTGTGTGGGGGTCTGTGTGTGTGTGTGTGTTTAAATGCAGCACTGGTGATTTCCAGTGGTGAGACCTCCATCTGGTCAGACAAATTAGAAATAAACCTATTTGGCAGACCCAATTTGGTTAGAACAAATGTGAGAATTGAAAGATTGTTTGACACACTTTCATGAAAGCCTGCAGAGACATCTTATCCTTTAGCATGGGGTAATGGCTGCTTGTTGTTGGGTTCAATGGAAGAAGCTATTCATACTGTTGTGTGATTGAAAAGAAAATTGAATCCTTTTGATGTTATAAATGTGTCTATTACCACATTTGCACACAACATTTCTATGGAAATTATAGAGAAAAAAGTGATTCTCTGAAAGAAATGTTTATGAATGACATATTAATTTATATTCCAGTCTGAATCAATATGCCTTTTACAGCTTAAAAACTATATGATTTTTCATAGGAGGACCATGGACTGAATGGCTAAAATTAAACTATGACTTTCCATAAATTGAATTCATGTAATGGAAAACTTTTATTTCATATACAAAAAACATAACATCATAGCACAGGTTTTCAACCTTTTTGAGCCTAAGACAAACCAAATATCAAACCAAAACCTCAGGACACGAACCACATTCGACCAACAGCAATTTGGCTATGTGGTTGGTTATTGGTTATGTGGACAATATACATTTCGGTTTTAAAGTAAAATAAACACACAACCAAACATAAAGTCAGGTCAAAATAAGATGTTAAATGGACGTCATGTTATAACACGACCCAAATTTGACCCACAATTGGCAAAATGTTAAGCACAACATGATTATCAACATTTTGACAAAAGTTGTAGAAGTCAGATGTCACTTCCAGATTTAACCAATGTATTATCTTGATTGTCTCTCACCTCCCACTAAGAAACTCTAACAAATAATAATTTTGTATTGTTAAACAAAGGAAACTACTTTTCTCAGAGTATCAACACATCTACTGGGTGCTCTGGTCTTTAGCCACCACTTCAGGAGCAGCAGCGGCAATCATTTATTTACCTGAACTGCTGACCAGGTGAGTCCAGAACAGCTAACTTATATTGTTAACGTGTGTACTTTATATTTAAAGACATGTTACGTGCGTATGCCATTATCAAACAATGCATATTGTGTTTCTAACATTGCTTTGAAGTTCGCATATATGCTTTTCCGTTGTTGCTAGCAAGCTACATGCTGTTAGCTGTCAGCATCCTGCAACTATTTGAGTGCAAAATTAAGATGCTATTTTGCTTATGCACTCAATGGCCTTCCCACTCAAAGGAAACGTGTCTTTGCCATGGCAGTATACACTGTTATCAGAAACACGCGCATTCTATTCAGGCAATATTGGTGTACCAAAATGTGTGACATCTTACGTCTTACATTTTACATCTTGTTGGCTCATTCTTCCTAACTGGGATAATAATACGATTTGTTCTGTCAAATGCTTATACCTTATACAAATGTGTGTGCGTTGATAGGATTTTCTGGTAAACCTGCCTCTTATGATGAAGTAGCTCCACTTTTCTGTCCATAATTTATGTTTTTCAAGTGGCTGATTGGATAAGACAGTGTGCTTTCAACTTTGTGGCAATAGTTAGTGGAGTGTTTGCAAGTCAAGGGCAAGTGCTTTCTAGTGGCCAATAACCATCAGTTTTAGGAGGCACTGTCTTTGAGGGGCTTCACGTTTTAAAGTGGACCAACCCAAATAATAAGTGCTTGTGTGATGACCTTAATTAAGGAAATATATGCATGGTATCTTAATGTACAATATTTTCTTGTTGGGCATTTCTTTTTTACTACTCAATGGTGCAAAACATTTGCGAGGGAGGAAGTGAATTGAGTTCAACACAGAGATAATGTTTCTTTAAAACTTCAAACTTGCAACTAATTATACTCATGTTTTTCTCCTGTTGCAATGCACATATGAAAATTACAATAATAAAGTACTTGATTTCCGATAAAAATGCAATGGAATAGCCATTGAGATGGGAACCCAGCAATGGTAAAAAAAATAAAAGTCACTATCTAGGCCAAGCTCACTAATTTCAACCAGTAAACGAATATTGAGGTGTTATCCTCAGATATCAATAACTATGGCTAACATTAGTAAAACAATGTCAATTTGTGTAGAAATACTTTTGATGTGATCTCAAGAAATGTTTTATTTACTATAAATGTAGATACTGATCATTTTAATCAACTCAATGTAATCATCATATGTGTGATCAAAAGAAGTGTACGCATTATGCTCAGAAGTAATCCAATTATATATTTTCAGGACAGGTTTGTGTAGCATATTGGATACATCAGAAAGCAGATGGCAATTCATTTTTCCACACTTATTACATGAAAAAAAGTTTCCACCCCGCAGCACAAAAAACCAAAAAAGCATGATTAAATACAAATCTCTGACTATGTTATATGACACGTAAGGACCGTAGGATCTGATGAAACATCTCAACAGATGAAACACAACACTTACTCAAGTATTTAATTGATTTTCTTTTTTATAGAAAAGTGTGTTTAAATATGAAAAACAAAGTAGATATGGCATTAATGGTAATTTACATATAACATTACATATATTTTTTTTTTATTTTTGTTGTAATTTTAGGAGAATTGTCAGAGGAAGTGTAGCACTGCGTTGGTTTGGCTGTTAATATGATGGATGTGACCTGAGGACAAGTGGATATTAATTTGCATGTGATTAGCAGGGCTGTGATTGAGTGGATACACAAGTGGTGTGCTGCAGTGTGTTGTTACAGTCTCATGAGCTCCTCATCCGGTGTGTGCGTCTGTGTGTTTGTGTGTTTGTGAGTGCGCCTGTGTGTGCGTGTGTGTGTTTGTGTGTTCATGCTTGTGTGTGTGTGGCAGTTTGTGTGTGTGTGTGTGTGTGTGTGGTGTGTGTGGTGTGTATGTGTGTGTGACTGTGACACAGGCTCAGTGGCTGCAGGTGTGAAAGTAGCCCAGGCTGTGAACTCCACACACTCCAACATCCTCTCTCACTTCCTCTCCAGCTCGTTTATTTCCTTTTTTTCTCTGATTTGGTTTTACACTGCAGCGCTCCACTCATTTGCATCTGCTCCTGACACCCTACCACCAATCACAGGCAGCCTCTTCAACACTGACACGCAAACAGACCCACACACTCATACACACGCACACACACACACACACACACATACACACACACACACAAATACAAACGCATACACCCACACATGCCTGCATGTAAAAAAAGGTACACACACACATGCACACAAACACACAGAGCAACGCTATTCTATTCACAACTTTACCCATCAGTCGAGTGGATTGTGGTAAAGAGACTTGAGACTTATTCCTCAGGAAATTATTTCAGTAAAGTGTGGGGCCATCTATTGATCATTGCTTACATATTATAGCCATCCTATTATGACAACCATAAGGATTATGTCTCTATTGAAAAATAGCTGTATATCCCAATAGCTGGGTGATAGTGTAGGTGTGTGTGTGTGTGTGTGTGTGTGTGTGTCTGTGTGCGTGTTTCTGTGCATGCATGTGTACGTGAACAAAGTTGTGGTTGTGAATGCGTTGGCCATATGTGCATGCGTTGTGTGTATGTGTGCTGCCATGCATGTGTACGTGAAACTGGTTATGGTGGTGAATGTGTTAGGTGTATGTGTGCATGCATGTGCATGTGAACACAGTTGTTTTTGTCAGGCTTAAAGAGCCAAGCTCGAGTGCACAGAGGAACTGATAATCAAATCTTTAATCCAATTAATTTATCTCTGCAGTAGAATGAGCAGAATCCATCAAGCAAGTCGGTTCATGGCCATGTACTGTGATAAAGTTCAATTAATGGCACAATATGAACATTATAAACCGTCTTGAGATACATGACAGGGTTCATTTCTCTGAACGCTATTCTTTAGAGAAACAGCCTGTTTGTGTAAATCACAAGTTAATGGATAAGTAGGCATATAGATTTGGTTCTCTGGCTTTGCCCACTGACTTGTGAAGGGAAATGCAATGATGTTTTATGGTTCACAATGATTTTTAATGCCACAAAGCATCCGCTTCAGCACAACAACTTGAGATGATACAGACGCCAACCATGTGCAACAAATTGAACACAATATAAGGAATTGAAATGACCGGTATTCCTTGTATAAATGCAGAAAAAAAAAATAATACTACGAAATAAGCACATATAATTAACGAAGCATGCATGTTATTGTTTTTTTTTTTTTATATATACATATGTTGAATGATGAAACCTGCTGATACATGAATACATCCCATCCTAAACTCTTCTTATACAGTCGATGCGGTTTAAGACAATGGTTACACCAAAGGTACAACCCAGTTATCAGCATGCGCAAGTCACAGGTCAGGCTAAAAAAAGAAGGACGTCCAAGCCCCGTACAACTGGTACAATGATGCATTGATTTTCTAAAGACAGTGTGTCTAATAAATGTAGCTATAGTAGCGGGACCAGGTGGTCAATCATTGTACCATTCTCAAAGCTCTTGATGAGGACCGAGAAAGACCACTGAAATAATCCATCATTGTTCTGTTTAATTGCAGCATGTCACAGACAAGAGTGGATTTGCATTTTAAACAAGCACTCGTTCTGATTGAGGAACAATTGTTATAAATTTCATTAAATACGAGCGATTGCCGGAGGGCAGCAGGCTGCCTCTAGACATATTTCTGGAACATCCATGATGGACATGGTTAGCCCAACATGTAATTTCTTCCTGAAAACTTGGCTCAGCATTCTTCAATATGTGTTTGTTTTTATTTATTTTACATTTATGCATAAGTTAGTGATATTTTCCACTCCTTTTTTCTTGCAGCTTTTCTTCAAGGTCTCTTTCCCGCTCTCTCACCCTCTCTCTCTCTCTCTCCCTTCACCACAAGTTCACACGAGAATGAAAGGGGGGCTGAAGAGAAAGGGGGAGAAAACTAAAACAAGATGCTGGAATCAAATGCGCCATAACGTTTTTTGACTGCTCTTGCACTATTTTTACAGAGGGGGTTTTGAAGCAGGGCTGAGCTGCTTCCTGAATATCTTAGAGCTTCCTCAGTGTCTTTATCTACAATTTCACTTATTTACACATCAGTGCAGGAACATCTGCTCCAACACTTGCCCCAAATCTATGAAGTGATGTTTTGCAATATACCATTTAATTTTTAATGCTGATATTCAGTTCTCCTTCAAAACACAAGAACTTTCATAGATCAGGGCCTTTTGATGACAACCAAACAACATCCAATCGCCCGGAAATCTACTGGAATTCAAGAGATAAACAAAACCATGGCAAGCAAACAAACTAATGGTAAACAGTAGAAAACTATACAATATCTTACATTGCGGTAGCATGAAGGAATCGGGGCTGTTCCCCCCCATGTGATAAACAAGTCCAAATGTAAATAATCCAAGAGTCATGTGAGGAAATATGAGAAACAACTTAACACATGAAAGAAAGGTATTATGTTTAAGAAAGACATACTTTTTAAAAGATATTGATAATGTATTATCATTTTTTGATGTTCTGTTTGCATAGCGTTTGATTTGTCATCTTGTTAAACCAACAAAAATATGCATGTATTAAGATGGGACGGCAGCCTCACAGCTGTCAAACAAAAAGAATGTTCCAGAGCCAATCGCCTCATACAATTGCTCTCAAGTGGATGCTTGCATTGTTACTGCTCCATTCTGCCTGAGAAAGTTGTGGTGCACCTGGATTTGTTCATTGCCACAACAAGATGAGCTGGCCCCATGCCATGTGCTTTCCCACTTCAGTCACTGCCAAAGACTACATGTATTGATTCGCAATACAAAATAATGGCCCATCAGCCTAATTATTACTGAGGAGGGATTCTCCAGGATCTCTGTTGTGAAGAATTACAGGAAATGGAGAGAATGGGCAATAATGTCTCGTTTTGGATGTGACCATAAAACAATCCGGTTCCCATTGTTCATGTTCAACATTCCAAATTAACGTATTTGTTTATAAGAATTTATTTAATTTGCATTTAGTTACCTTGGAAATCTGTTTGCTTGTAATCCATATGTCTGTATTTCTTTTTGACAAGAAAAAAAATCATATTTAATATGAATACAAGGTACAAAACAGACTCTTCTTTACCCTTTTCTTTACCCTTTTCTTTCCCAAATGTTATTTTCATATGGAAAACCAGCATTTGTTGGCCATACCAACACTTACTGTTTGGAAGGGATATTGATACTGATGTGTGAAATTAATTGTACTCTCACAAGCTTTATTCATTCATTTTTTTGTTGTATCTATTCCTTCATGGGGCACCTCAAAAAGGCTTTTGAGATAACACATAATATCCCAGTATACAAAACCTTTTAACTTTGTACTTTGTGTGTATATGGTCCACTGCAGTAATCTTGAATAGTTCTATAGTGAGAAAACAAAAGCTAAACTCTCTTTGGGGAACATACGGCTCCAAAGAGGTGGTGGTGGCTTTCTTCATGTTGGCCAGCCATTGCAACAATCATCCCACTGAAGGGGTCCTCTTTGTGTTTAAGTCTTCCCCTAAGGAAGGGGCATTACAGAGCTCTGAGATCTTGAGCCTCCCTGCCATCACACCATCGAGCAAGAAGCACCCTCCCCCCTCGCCTGCCCTCTTCCTGAAACAAGCCTTTCTTTGGTGTGGTACTCCATTTGTCAATGAGAGGAATGTGATACAACAAATACAACACATCATACAATGAAGTAACCATCGCCAAAATACTAAGTAGGCCGAATTTAAAATCCACTCCAGTGTAGAACTTTAGTTTGGTAATGGATACATTGGATACATTGCAACATGCCCTTCTTTGGTTACTCTTAAACCAATCAGTCTGTGTTTCCTAAGTTCCAGGGGATGCCTTACAAAACAAAAATCAATACATAACATGTAAATATTTTTTGAACTGGTTGAATATGATATTGATTGTTGCTGATCAATAAAGTTGAGAACAGAGATATAAGTATGCTTCTTCCATTTGATATGCCTAGGCAATATTAGTAGAAAGGAAAACATTGTTGGGGTGCGGCAGATGAAGTGGGTGCTTACGTTATCACAACCTTGGGTGATGTTATTAAAGATGACCCAAGTGAAGATACACTTTTTATTTATTTCTCATTGCTGCTTCTGTTCCAAACTTCTGTTTGTTTTTCTTTACTTTCGAGGAAGAACTCCTGCTCATCCATTAGTCAGAAGTTGGTCCTGGATAATGACGTCACACCCGAGTTGACCGCATTCCAGTACCACAAGCCAGAAAAACCAAGATGCTATTGTTAGCAATACAAGTTCTAGCCAGGTTAGCCATTGTTAGCCATTGTTAGCAATATCAGTTGTTAACAATGCATTAGCAGTATTTTGCGCATACAAACACTGTAGCAACATGGCCACAGTTATAAGTTGGACAGTACTGTGTGTACAACTGATTTAATGAGACCCAAATAAGACAGAATTGCTAATAAACAGTATATTACTCCAGCTTTCACTACTGTTGATGCGCCATGGATCTTGAGGTCGGGATTCTGATGATCTTGCGACTTTCCGAGTCGAAGAGCCGACTTCAGTGGGCATTCCAGTGGAAATTTACGACTGGGAACTTAGAAATTCGGATTTCCCAGTTTAAATAGAACGTGTGCCCCTAGCTGTCCTAAAATCACTAAATCATGGCCTCAATGGCTTTTTGCTTTTAATAAATGGTTACAAAAACCGTTACTATAGACTACCTAGTAAGATTTCTCAAAAAAAACACACAGCAACATAAAATGCAATCATTTATTGAAAACAAATCATTCTTCCAAGCAATATAGTTCCTCAAGACAGCAAGGCAACACAGGCTACTATACTACTACTATACTTTGAGATTGGCAGCGTATTAGTATTAACAATGAATTGTTATGCGCTCACATGTGTGTGAGTATGGTTTGAGACAATCAAAATCAAGGACCGGAAATATCCTTTTTATAATTACCAAATAGCAATAGCATTTTTATCCTTTGTAATATGTTGCAATAGCTTTGAAAAAGCCTTGGGCCAAAGGCTTTATCAATAGCTGGTGATTAAAACAATGAATTATTACTCTGCCCATTACTGGTAGTTTCAAATTTGTAGGTATATTGTAACAGAATAGTTATATAAATGGAATCCAGAAACACCATTTACACACAGACTTGTCGCAAGATATTTAAACCTGATGGATTCAGTCTCTAAATTAATATTGCATATTGCAAACACTTGAAACACATCGGCCACATACATTTTTCAAGTTGGTTTAATTACAGCAAAGTCTACATATAGCTTACAAATGGATTCCAAACATTATGACTTAAATAACCGGAAATCACTGCAAAATGATTTACACTCGACACAAAGCAGTTAAAACCACCTATGAAGTTGCTGAGTGTGGTCAATAATAAGTGCGAGACCTCAGTCGCGCTTAACCAAATGGTCACTTTGTTACTGACTAGAGTGCTATTAAAATGAATGGGTGGCTGTTACAATGAAAAAGCATAAACAAACAACAGCCAATGCATACTTCAGTCAAATCTTGCTGTGGCTGCTTTTTTACGGCAACCATCTTCTAAGCAATGTGTAGTGTAAGTATATTTAGCATATCCATACAGTGACAGATACATCTTTATGCGATAGAACTGGATGGCAATGCTGAGGCAATCCCAATACCTGTCACTCTAATACTAATTGGATGTCGTTTTTTTTACATTAAAGGAGTGGCTATGGTTAATCTACGTCAAACCTCATAAAATAAACAAATACAAAATAAGATGATTGGTCACTGACATTACTAGACCTTACTAATAAATTTGAATTTCTACAAAGAATCATGTTTTTGTGAACCAAATCAAACATGCATGTCAAAGATATTCAAGAGGTGCATGACAAACAAAGCTGCATGCCTATACATTCATATAAACATAGCTTGTATGGGCCAGCTCTTATTTTCACTGTTTCTCAATGAATATATATCAAGTCTTCGCCCGTCACTGATGTCATTGTCAGATTTCTCGTTTTGTTTTGACAGTTCCTAATCACACCTTCTGTTGCATGGACTAGCCAGTCAACATTGCCACAACACTGCTTGAGCTGTCTGTCAATCACTAGCAGCCATCCAGTAGCCCTCCCTCTGGGACGATTGGGCCTCTGTTTATATGTTGGGCCTGACACTGAACATATCTACATGTATCTTAGCTATAGACTATAGTTTTGGGGTTTATTCCCTTCATTTTATTCTCCTTTCTTTTCTTTCCTTTTCTATCTGTACACCTAACACCTCTACTGTCTGGGGTTTTGTTTGTTGTACTAGTTTGTTGTTGTGGCTGGCTGGCATTGTATTCACAATGCAGCTTGACGATTCAAACAAACTATCTCTGTTCTTTCTTTCTTTCTTTGGAAGCAATAATATCGTGCACCAAAAGTTGCTTGCTTCCACAGAGGAAGGAATATGTAAACCTTAGTTTTACACCTACTGTCTTTGGGAAAAAAGAAAACTTCAAATAAAGGAGGATACATCAAACATAGAGCCAGCACACTTTGATCTCCCTCTGAATGCAATAAAGTTATGTTGCATTAAAAATTAAGAACTTGACTTGAAAATAGAATACTGGTGCAAAACCTGTACAGTGTATTGCAAAGAGAGAGAGAGTCACATAGTACTTTTAAGAAGACACACATCAATAAATCCTTTGTTTTTACCAAACTATAGTCAGAATAAATCTGAAATCATAAAATGTGAACAAAAAGTTCAAGTGTGCAGAATTCTTCTGAGACGTTGTTTGGCGGTATCATAGGTTTTTTATATTTGCACCTCTGCAACATGTGATCCACAATGTGCCCTTAAGCACCAGTACAAACCATTATATATGTCTGTTCTCCATTTAATGCGTAGAGGACACAAAACGAGCAAAACACTAAGGTTATGTGTAGCTTCACTCTAGCAAATTGCCTGATACAAAAAAACATCAAAATTAACATTATTTTAGTGAACAACATTGCCTTTGCTGTTATATGACTTGCCGACAAGCATCACTATAGTCTGACAAATGGCCAAGGCAGGCAGGACAGTATAATTTACCACTGATTAAACAGCAGGGCACTCCGCATAGAGCCAGGGTTCATTCTGTCAACACAACTCATCTTTATGAAAGCATATATCATTTTCTTACAGCTCTGCCATGCCCCAACTGCAACCACAAGTAAACACAACATCTAAATCTGTCTTAAATGATATAGCATATAATACAATGATTATGCATGAAACAGGAGCGGAGGGATAGATGGATGGCTACATAGATGCATGGATTGATATTGATTTGAAATTAAAAAACGCTACTTATAATATGTTAATCAAGTGTCTTTTGTTAAAGTAAAAAATTCATTTGAACAGTTGTGGTTGTCTTTCTTTGTAAAAGCCTGATCTTAAAGACAGGACATGGACAGTAAATTACAATTACATCTGTTATTTGAGAATGATGAGGTTTGGAGGTGGGCTTCTGTTTGGGGTGGGGATCTCTTCCATTAGCGTATGATTAAATAATGAGAAGATGGTGAATATTTACTGGGATATTACAGTGGGTGGAGTGTGTGACCCACTTTAGGCTTTTAGATCTGAACGGGATAAGCCCTTTGATAGTTCTTTGAATGCAGACACCATTTGACAGTCAGTTTGGGATATTAAAATATGCGTCCCTGTTTTTCCCTTCCTCTGCTGGTCGTGTTGAAGATGTGTTTCTGTTTGGCCTCGAGATGTGTGGTTTGAGGTGGATGTGACTGAGTGATGTCTCCTGTAATCTCACGGACAGAAGACGCTCTTCTAGAGGAGGGTATGAGGAATGCTCCATGAAACATTTATCTGGGAGGAGAAGCTCAGAGATGGTGGAAGAGATGGACTGACAGAGTGGAGGAGGTTAGGGGAGAAAAGGATAACATGCTAAATCTATCTATATCTGTCTGTCGGTCTGTCTGTTCCTGCCTGTCTGCCTGCCTGCCTGCCTGCCTGTCTGTCTGTCTATCTGTCTTGTCTGTCTGCCATATAGTATAATGATTTCCTTACAGAACAATATTATAGTCTTTTGTCTTTTTTATAGGTTTCAGAATGTTTATATTACAGTAAGATATATTCAAATTAAACAAAATACATTAAATATATTGAATGTTCTCAGCACACCAAAACTACTTAATTTTAAATAATACAGTCAATATCAAGTCAAATAAACTTGTCTTGACGATCGTTTGTATCCAACGTATACCAGCATGATGAAGTTTATGGCCGTCGTGGGCAAAGGACCATGGGAAAGACCGCTCATCGTGCGTCTTTGAGACGTCACACTCTGCGCTCCCAGCAGCTCTAGTTGTGCTTGGCTGGCCCACCGCGGTGCTCCGGCCGTAGCTCCAGACCCTGACTGAGAGACTAGTAGAGTGGCTCTCAGGAGGAGAGACAGCTGCTCTCAGCCACCCAAGGTCATGCTGGCCTTGGGTCATTATCCCCTGAACATGCAGGGGGAAACAGCATTCCTACCCAGGAACCATTAATGCCAGGCTCAGGCAGAGACCAATTACCATAAAGCAAAGGCCAAACAGGGAGACAAATGCATCTAGCCACTGGTCCGAGTGGCTAGATGCATATACACACATCTCAGAGGTCAAAATTGTCATGAGATCAGACAAGCTAAATTTGTATGGAGCCATTCAAACAAAATGCATACAAAAGAAGGAAATGTGTATAAGCAGGCACAATGAAGTGCACATTTATATATATTATGCATTCTTGCTTTCTCCCTCTGGGATCAATAAATTGTTATGTTATCGTTCTTGAAATAGAACAAGATCATTATCATTATCTGAATTGTCCATCTCTAATACTTCTACATATAATGGAAATCCCCTGTTACCTGCATAGGCCCATTTGCAATCCATCAGACAATACACCAATAGCAGACTGAAGGTCAATGGAGCCCTTTATGTCAATATGAGCTTGCCGTTCTCCCATATGGCTACTCAGCTTCACTGCTATTGTAAGAAAGGGAATAAAAAAACACAGTGTTGCACTCTGTGATTCTAGACTTGCATTAGGTTTATGTTAGCCAATGACACAGCTCTTTACATATGCAATATTTGTAACATGAGAAACAGGCAGGCAGAAAGGAGCGCAGCTTTGATGGACACATCTCTCGCTCTGGGAGTCATGGGACCGAAAGTCTCCCAGGATCTACCCTGGTGCCCCCATACTCCTGCAGTCCCTCCCACATAACCTCTTAGGGCATCGATCAGAAGCCATCTCCAGATTCCACAAAACACATGTTGACCGGGTAACTCAAACTCCCAAGAACCCTGGATCTTTTCAGAGGGTAAAGAGCTGCATTGTTCCACCAGAAGGACAACATTCGCATTGCTCCCCCTCTGAGGTTCAACGATTGACTATGGAGCTTATGGTAGCCTCCTGGCACAAGTATTCCCCAGGAGGTGGAGAAGTGTGATTCCCTGGTAGATTTTTCATAAAAAAAGGTTATGTAGGGCTTTACACCAACCTCACAATACCATACTATAACAAGATAATGTTAAGAACAAGGGTTTCAATGGATTGTTGCTCCATCCCTGCCTCCTGTATGGAGGTCATTTCCCCAGGGTTTAGGAAGTGTTCTCGTTTCTGGGGCTATTCCAACAATTGCCCCAGGCAAACTCTATCTGTTGTATAAGGAGTCTCTGGGAGTCGACCTTGTTCTACCTCATAGCCTCCCCCACCCCCTGACAAGAGATACAACAGACCTTGGGTTGCCTCCACAAGAGGCACAGTCAGCCTTCTGAACACACAGAATCCCTCACCCAGTCTGGAGGAAGTGCCTGGGGGCAGCACTACGTTTGGTACTTTTACTTTCCTGCTTACCACAGTGAGATGATAGGCAAATATAATCCTTATGCTGCTGGAAGGAAGCAATTTGATTAGTGATGATGACCTACAAGGCAAAGTATTGGTGGTGTTTATTGTTGCTGCTCACCTTGAAGTGGTAAGTGTGTCGAATGCAATGCTAAGAGATCATCAATTGCATCCCAATTGATTTGAAAATCCTCTTGCCCTTAATGTGTACACTTCACAATATTTTCACAACAACCAATTGTGCCTGTGCTTGAGTGCACTTCGTGCCATTAATGGAACAGGGACATTTAGTTTGATCCTCCAGCATCATCAAATACAAGTCTGCAGTCACTGTGTTATCTCCCAGCCTTCACGTTGTCAAACTTTGACACAAAAAAAAAATGTGGTGCAATTTTATAATGAAAAACTATTCACAAATGAAAAGCTATTAGAAGTGTGGTTTCTCTGATCAGCAGTGTGGTGCTGTGCAGAAATGGATGGATGGTTGAGCTGTACTCAGCATGATATCCAGTATCTCTTGCATTTAATAAGAGCCCGACCGATACTGGATTTGAGGGGCGGATAATATCGGTATCCCTGATAGCGATATTAGGGAGTGATATCTGTGATAGGCCATTATCGGCCGATAAAATCGGCTAACTGATATATCGGTCGTTCTCTACATTTAATGATACACTTCCAACTATACTAGCAGCGTCCCACAGTAGATAACTTTTTTTTTTAAGTTATAATTTCATATACAAAGCCGACACTACAGATAACACGTTATATATTGTCATATTATCAAAACATACCTCTATCTTCGAAAATACACTATGACTCCTGTTCATGATGACATCATGTTGATGTGCTGTGCAGTTGAAAAAAAACCTCACTGAACGTGAGAAAATAAATCTGCAACCCATCTACCACAGGAACATTTCAGTGAACCCCCCCTGCTGTTTCACAACTCTTGTACTGTTAATGTGACTTTGTCAATGACAGGGTGTTGAGTGTGCAACAAATTCGCCCTGTGTCAGTGACTCTCTTTGTGCCTGTGGAAGACAGAGATTTTATACCTCATAGCTTTAATTATTAATAATGATGAATGAATTATTCATCGTTCTAATGTTCCTGTACATATGCGGTACATTACAACAGCATTTTTAATAACCACGACAACGCTCATTGTGACCATATCGCTTTCTTGATTCAATGTCGCAGGTCACTGCACGGAAAAACCAAGAAGTGATTCTCTTGGATGAGATGAAGAGGACCAAATTAGATCAGTCCACAATGTTAATGCACCTGCCATATTTGAGAAGCCTTAGATGTTCAATAAGGAATGTTCACGCTCCTCCTCCCTCTCTCCCTTCCACCACACTGGGGTGATCAGCTGGAGGAAATCAAGCCCCTCTCTTAAATTTCCTCTCAACTGATTAAGATAAACTGCTTTTCAGCCATGGTTAGCCCCCAACCAATCAATTAAAGTAATCAATTAAAGGCCTGCCGGCTGAGCCTTTGGTAATTGAGGGGTTGAATAAACACAGGCTTTTAATGCTGATGATAGAGCCATAACAAAGCCATAGGCATGAAAGGGGCTTGAAAAATGTAATTTCTGGGATTTGGGTAAGTCTCAATTGTAAGACATCTAAGGAGAGCTGCGTTTCGTTATTTATTTAATTTCATTCCCGGAGCAGCACTGGATGTTTCTGGTGTGCTGCCAGAGATCCGGCCCTTGGACGTTAAATATTGAATGTAATCTTCAGCCAGGCCTTTCCAATTGGCTGTGGCTACTTTTTGGGGGGAAAAAGTGGCAGCAGAATTCAAACATGATACAGTGTTCCAGCGTGGCCTCCGGTGGAATAAAATCTTCAGAGGAGGGTGAAAGAGTCTCTTTGGCTGAGCCTGGCCTCTTCAGTGCAGCAGGCTGGGGTTTCAGAGAGCTTGTTCCACTACAGGGATCCAGTAAAAGCCACAAAAGGCTCCCTGAGTCACATTTGCTTTAATGCTTTTTTATGCTAAATAGTCTCATATTAACACATGAACTCATACTTGCACCAAGACTTACATTTGCATATGTGTTTTAATCATTCAATTTCAATCAATCAACAGTAGTCCTACATATGACAACACCTTCAAAATGGTCATAAACAAATAAACATTAAAAATAACAACAAATATAATAAATTCCGAAATTGACGATGATCTCCGTCCACACAACCTTGGTTTAAACAAATATCAACAATGTAATAGTAGTATGCATAGGTATTTCCGGGGGTTTATCCCAGCTTTAAAATGAAGAAGCAGAAAGAGATACAGTGCCTGCCCCAGCTGCCCCGGATGATTATCTAACAGCCACATAACATAATTGAACATTTCCTTTGTGTTCAGGGACACAGCGGCAATTAGCTAACAAGTGGGTCATCCATTAACCAGTCCTATGGCCTTGGGAGGAATATAAGCCTCCAGGGCAACACTACAATGCTGTGTAATAGAATGGCTAGCAGTGAGATTCCATTAGTAAACATTTGGAAAATCACTGTGCAGGCAGGTCTCCATTGGGAACGACAGAGCTGATTATTTACAATAAATAACACATTGCATTTTATTGCTGTTGTTTTTCACTTGATGTTTTTTTATGAATCCCTTATGAGTCGTTTTTTCTTTTTTTTCAACCTGGCTATTCTTCCGTTGGGCGCGTTCAAAGTTAAGCATGCTTCATTAACTCATCTGCAATGCCCCGTTTGTTCCACCCTGCGAAACGAAAAACTGCTTGTGATGCGTGAGCCTGCAAAAAGGGATAAAAAGCCCTATCCTCAGCTTTTCACTTCATGGGATCTGGTTATTGACCTAATCCCTCCACTGTGACTCCACCGCAGCTCTCTTGTCAACTCCCTCAATTAAACACTCAAAAGAATAGAACACCAACACCCTGGTTATAGGCTATGACTGGCGTCGGATAATGTCTCCACAACCCCCCCCGCCCCTCTCCCAAACTCCTCCTGAAATAGTTGACTTCAAAATAAATACTTTATGCAGTATGCTTTTCTCTGATGAAATAATTCATCGAACACACTAACATTTGTAATAGCTAGCCAGCCCCTCTCACAACGCTGCCGGAGCATGTAGTACGACTCAAGGTTGATCAATAAAGGGCCTTGGGGGTTTTATTTTTCTGTTCGGCGATCAAGCCTGTCAGATTAGTATAGGTACAGTGTAAATAGGACCGCTCCCTCAGCAGAGACGGGGGGGCTCCTAGGGAACAGGTTGGAGCATGGCTCTCTCATTAATATGATTAGGAAAACAGCCTGAGGGCAGCAGGGATGCAGAGCAGTGCACAGCCAGGCCCACTGGATGCCCAACACAGTGCAGCGCCACAATGGCATGCGTCCCGGTTTGTTTTTCCCCCTCATTCTAATTTTGTCAATCCATAATTGTGAACCCAATGTGTTAATAGCCTACGCTTCCGTGAAGGAAGGACATGAGCGTCCAACTGGGGAGATGTGCGTACTGTGTCGCATCGCCATCGTTTACGTGGAGGAGGCTCTCCATGTCAAGGTTTCGCTCGTGTTGTGTGAGTAAGTACGTGGTAAAATAAAGATGAAAACCTTGATATCGTGCAGAAGTTCATTGTGTTATATTTTGTGTGGTAGCTGATTTTATCTTTTGGTGTGTAGTCTACTTGTTATTTTTTTATATAGAATATTTATATTTTCTTATCTACTTATTTTCTTATCTTTTCATCTTTTACCCTTCAAATCTAGAGAAGATGGGAAAAAATTGGAAATTCTCCGACGTACAGAAACTCTCTCTCTCTTCATCGCTCTGTCTCGCCCTCTCTGCTTCTTTCACACTGTGTGTGACACAGTGTCTCCCTTGTATCATTCTTGCAGCTCTGCCTCTATCTTTCTTGCTCTCTCACTCACTCACACTCTCTTACACACATGTTCTCCCTCTCTCTGTCAAACCCACACACACCCAACTCACACACACACACACACACCAACACGCACACAGGCATACACTGACACACACACACACACACACACACACACATGCACACAAACAGACACACTGCAGGGGGGGATTTTACACAGTGAAGGCTCTATCATCATACTCATAAGTGTATTCTAAGTGTGAAATGTGAAGAGGTAAAAAAATATTTCTACTCCTTCATAGAAAATAGCAGAAATTCTTTATATTAATGAGGTGAAACAAATGTAGTAAAAAAGTATGTGAACATATAATTGACAAGTGCTAATGATCAGCGACGTAGAATGCTTTCTCCCCCACTGAAAGGTGAAGCATTTAGCTTAGCTTTTCCGTTTTCTTGTTGCTGTCATCTAATGTGTGCTATGATCCTGGAAAGTGGTCGAATCTCTAAGGATGCGTCTCTTTCGTTGTACTACTCACAACGTCTACGTGGCGACTTCTGAAACAGGATGTTATCTCCTCAGTCCGACACGAGACAACATAAGTGTTAGCAGGTGTTCCATACTCTGCAGAATAGGTTCAAAGTGGAGGCTGGTGAGGCATCTAAACATGACAAAGTAACCTTTGGTGACTAACAATTCAACATAATTCATAGGTCATAATTCTGTTTTACATTGAAAGGGAATAATGGTATTCGTCACATTTATCATGAAGATGATGCTATTATTCTTTTGGTTGAAAATTAGAATTTGTTTTATAATAATAGTAGTAATAATAATACTAATGTTGACAACATTTAAAAAATAAAAATCTTCATGTTATGTCTTGCAATGCCACGTCCGAGGTATACTGCAGTCGCATGTTCCTCTCTAATATGTGTGATCCATAAACTTTGATCCAGTTGAATGAAAATGAAAATGAATGCAATTAATATGATGACACTTGAGAAGAATGAGATAAATTAATAGATTTTGTACAAAGTACATTCTTTCATAAAGGCTTGCAGGACTAAATAAAGATAGATTTAAAATATATGTTTGAATCAAGGGCGTTTTAAAATATTGAGTACCAAGGTTGACCAGTAGATGGTACTCTACTGTGGGAATAACTATTAACAGGGCTTCACAATGTGCTCACTTGGTGAGTATAGATAAAGGATAGCGAATAACATTTCATGTCATAGTTGCAAGGTTTAATCTTCATCAGAGGTGCCTTAATATGCCATTGTTTACTCACCAAACCATAAGATAAAAGCACACCCTATAAAAAAAAGTCTGATCAAACATTACAATAATTTAACATAAGCACATATAATGCCTCAATAAAATAAAATATATAAAGAAATATTACCATGCAGGACGGTCAAGTACTTGACAGTCAATTGTTGCACCTGATGAGATCTCGCCCTTCCCCACCGTCAGCCAAAAGTTTAAGCTGCAGCTAACTTTGTTGAATGATGGAAAAGTGAGATAGTCCCATCCAAAGAGAACAGAACAATGCATCCGGCTGCTTTGTTCCCCTGTTTTTCAAACACATTTGTTATTTGATAAGGTCCTGGAAACAGTTAGTGTGATGCCGGTGGGAACCCAAATGGAAAGAATACATTTTCTATCAATTGTCCTGTTCTTATCCTCCAGTGGCATTTGCTGGGTGTGGGAATAGGCAGCGTTCTGGGCACTGGTGCTCTGAGATAGTATTCACCCAGCACACCACCGAACAGGCTTCATTCAGCATGGGGGAGCCGGGGGCTGCTACACCCAAGCATTGTGCACGACGATGGACAATGTACACTATCTTTGGTGTAGCTACAAAGACGCCAAGGAGAGATTTTATTGTATGGTTTGGCATGGAGTCTTTGCAGACTCCCTCTTCTTCTTTTCTTCTAGGCTCTCCTCTTTGCCTCTCTTTCCCTTACTGTGTGTGTGTGTGTTTTTGTACTGCAGTTATTCCATTACATGATTTTGATTTTGAGACGCTGTAGCAAATGTATTGAGATTTTGGCCAAACTCATTTCCTTTGCGCTCTCTCTCTCTCTCTCTCTCTCTCTCTCTCTCTCTCTCTCTCTCTCTCTGTCTTTGTCTCTCTCGCTGTCTCTTTCTGTCTCACTCTCACACACACACACACACACACATACATACACTGTCCTTCCCTCTCTTTACAGACTTTCAACTGCATTTGTATCAATTTATATAAAATTAATAAACAAGAGAGAAAAAGAGAGATGCATTTCACTAAAAGTTTTTTTCCTTTTAAAATGCTAGTTTTTTGGTAAAAAATGACTAGACATGTGAACTGAAATGTGAAATGTAGTTGATTATCTTAATAATTGCTGTCTCTGGATGCAGAAATTCTTAGCGTAGTTTTGATTAATTTAGCGGCAGACCTCGTCGGATGGCAGATATGGGAGCTAAACATTTTTAATAGTAGCTGGACCCACTTGTGCCACCCACTGAGACAGCACGTTGCATTGGGTAAATTAGTATTATGATTTTAGGGGATAAATAGCCGTTCCACCTAATTAATCCAGCACATCACAGGGGATATGACACCATGAGCCCCATAGATCAAGGAGCACAGATCAAAGGCATCGCTGATGTTAGAATGCTACACAGGCAAAAAAAAAAATGCTTCTTATTTACTTCTATGTACTGATGGTCAGTGAATTAATAGCTAAAGAATACAGCAATACATGCAAATGCATTCATTCATGGTTGATGGTTGAAGGGTGTTGCATCGTCTTGTAACCAATAAGCATATCTAATTAGGGAATGGGGTTTTGAATCATAAAAAGCTGAAATGCATGTGGAACAGGCTTTTAAAAAACACAACTTTGTAATTATCATAATGTAGTCACAGTCAGCTGAAACATGTGCTTGGCATTCAACTATTTGTAACTGCATATGATCAATGTTATAACTAGGTTTTGATCAATATGTTAGCTTGGAAGCCTTTCAACTTATAATGTATTGATTATTTAAATGTTGCGATGATAAAAAAGATTTCACCTGGCATCGGTTGGTGGCAGCTCAAGCTGTCATAAATAAATCTAGAGAAAATAGGCCTTTGACATTCACCGCTAGATTCTGTTTTACAATTTACCATAAGAATGTGTTACTGATTTCAGTGAAACATTAAATAAAACGAAAAATACCATGCTATATTTATAATTTAGGAGATTCAAGAGACTAGGTATACTAGTAGTTATATATTTAATGCTTATAAATCTTTACTTGGCAGTATAGATTAGTGATGCTTTTGTCTATAGCATTGCAAACATTGCCATTACATCTTTAGTTTTTGGAATTTAAACAGCTTTCTGTAGAAACTTTGGCCTTTCCACACACCAAAATAATAAAGACGTGAGCTGTGCTCTCTCTCTCTATTTAACACAAACTGGCTGTGCTCTAAAAAATGCCAGTGTCATGCCAAGTTTACCACATATTCACTGTTTACTGCTGGCTGTTACACATTTTTTTGCATGTGCTCTGCTGTCCCACTTAAATCATCTGTGGTCCCAGGGCTTGTTTTAACACATAAAGTGTTTGTGCGGCCATCGCTGTTTCCATTTTTCAAGTGAAGAAAAGGCATTTGTATGAAATAATAATCACCATTTCAGACATTTATATTTTCTGTGTCATATCTTCGTCACTATATTTCACTGTTGTTGTGTCCATCAGTATTCCGCACCCTCCACATGTACACATCTATCATTTTGTGTTTCATGAAGACGTATGGCTTCATGAATATCTGTACGATGGGCATGTTTAGTTGTTTGATTTAATTTATATTTAATTGATGTTGATTTAGGTATCCTTAGTATCGACGAAAGCTTGTTTCTTTTTTGTGTTGTTAATGTTGAATGGACGGCCCCATCCATATGTCCTATGTTCCTAGGTTCCCTGGACGGATTTATGAACGGTCGGTCTTTCATAATTCATAGGAACTGTCTACAATAAGCGATATTTTAAGACACAATATTTGATGGGACAAACAAACAAGTCCATCTAAATCATCAGCACATAGCACACCTACAGTAAATCAGTAGATCAAATCCTGTAAACATTTGAGTAAAGCATAGATCAAAATGCCTAAAGCATAGAATATTGAAAATGAACCATATGAAATTGTACACATTGTCATATGATACACTGTGTCTTTGTTGCTTCTCAGAAGCAGCGGCAGCGCTGTTTGTTTTGCCCCCTCTCCTCTGCGGAGGCATGCCTTCAGTCGCCCCCGAGTGTGGATGTCACTGTGCATTAGGAAGTATGCGATTCAGGATGTTCCATTTAATCTCCTTGACTTCCCCAGTAAGGCAAGAAGGGAGCCAAGCAGCAGCAGCAGCAGCAGCAGCAGCAGCAGCAGCAGCAGCAGCTGAGGGAACCCTGGCATCCTGTAGCAGAACAAAGCTGGCTGACACACTCTTTGCCTGAGGGGCCGCGTTCCCTCTCCCAGGCCTGGTGTGCGAGTGTGTAAAACAATGAGAAACCCGTCAGCTGACAGAGACACTAAACTGCAGTCACTTCAGATGACAACAGTGCCTGAGAGAGAGAGACGGAGACAGGCTTGGTCTGGGACCAAGTGCAAACAGCCTTTTGGAGGAGATGGAAGTGCCAGAGCTGTCATTCAGCGGCACATCTGAAGTCGTTCTGCTGTAGTTTTCAAAGCACTCTAACGCCGTTCCTACACTGTACACCCGAGCACATGAGTATGTGGCGGTATTTGAGCAACAACAACAATGGTCTCTGGAATGGATCGCTTGTAGGAGTGGAGGAGCGTTCACCATTACACCCCTCTTTATTTTACAGAGCAGTGAGTTGTGGAGTGTGTCTGGGATCACACAGCACTGTTCAGACCCGGGGACGTTAAGCAGGAGCAGATGTCGGTCGGACTGAAAAGTTGTACGAGACTCCTCAGCCATGGCCCTTTGACCCTCTAAGGCAACTCAGTTCAACTTAACC
>OOFG01060999.1:7679-17830 GCA_900323295.1 Molva molva
AATATTTGTTATATGTAAAAATATTTTATATAGTACATAGTAGCTAATAATAGGTCTGGACTATGACAACGAGGGAATATTGTTAATAAGTTGGTGGTTGAGATTGTATGTTAGCATAGAGACTAGAGAGTGGAACCGGCTAGAGAGTACATTCTGTTCATACCGCTCAAGACACATCTCAGAGCTTGCGCTGCGTAAACTGCCAGCTGAAACTGTTCCAACCGCATACCACACTGTTCACGTTGGCATTAATGCGTATGTGTGTGTGTGTGTGTGTCCGTCCCTACACGGATCCTATTGACAGTCCTAGTTGCCAAGATTCCTGCACGCTATGGTGTAGCACTAGATAACTTAACAACCTATGGCTATCAGTGATGCGGCGATTTATGTGTACGCCCAAACTCACCCCATCTTCCAACTCCTAACATCTGTCATAACATCCATCATGATAAATCCACTCCCTCTCAGTCCTCTCTGGACTCCCAGGATCCTCCAACACATCCGCAGGATTTATCCTCAAGTCTGCAGCCTTCCCACCTGGGATGCCCTGATAAGACCAAGAAATAAAGCTGCAGGAAACAACGAATGTTTTGGAATATTGAATCCATTAAGTCATCCTGTTGACCCATCCAATTAACGATGTTGGATTGTTCTGGAAAGCACATGGAAAGAAAATCAGTTCTTTAGCAAGAGCTATGGTGCCAAACAATTAGAGTCTGATTGCTCGGGACCAAGCTTTGTTTGCTTGATTCCCTGGTGTGTGGAAGTCACCTTTTAAAGTCATCACACATGTAGTGTACACACATTCAAACAGTGTACACACAGTCTACACTGCGTGTGTGCTAATTGCCCACACGCACAATGCCATAGCCACCCGCCCAATATTAGTGGATGAAATGCTCGGTGAGATATCTTTTCTGGTTGACTGTGTGCTGGCCTCTGTATGAGCCAATTTCAATTTCAGACCGATCAGGGCATCTTTTCAATGATTGGATTGTGGAATGCCTCTTGCCTGTCAATCACGTTTGCGCACACAGCATTATCATCTCAGTGGTGGTTTAATTGCACCGTGGTACGTGAATATTGGTTGCTTTTGATAACATAACGGTGTGCAGTTGTATCGCAGAACAGTCTTGTTTTGGATACAAACTTTCTCCAAAAGAGTGATAGCCTACTTTTAGTTAACAAACAGGGAAACTTCCTCAAAACCTCACGTCTCCAAAACATGGATGTCTTAAAGAATGCACAACCACTTATCATAGTCCCCGTATGATAAGTGGCATAGCATAAACTCGTCTTCACTAGTAGTTGAGGGACTTAGGGAGATATGAGGCTAAGTTCGTGCAAATCAGTCTACAAGCACCAAATTGGACCAGATATAGCACAGCACAGAGCGCCCGAGCCTGCGACCCCCGGCGTCGCCACGGCGGCCAAATTCCAATTTCGGCTATAACTTTTAAACCAGATAAGCTACAAATGCAAACTTGGTGTCTATTTTATGTTTTTGACCATTAGAAACACGTTGGAATGCTTATCTTTACGATTGGGTGTGTCTAAACCCCTAATTTGCATATGTCCAAGATGGCGGCTACCAGAAAAATGAGTTTTAACTTAACTTTCGACTCTATTGGTAAACTTAATGTCTATTTAATGCTTTTTGAGCATTAGAAATCCATTAAATCCATGGCTATAGGTTGAGCGTTAAATCCATCTGTCTTTTTCAAGGAAACACCTCTGCATTCCTGCTACAAGTTCCCCTTCAGAACGGGTGTAACATTGTAACATGTGTCCATTCCTCACTGAAGCCTCCAAATGTTCACAGACTTGTTATATTGACTGTGGTTTACATTTTAAGAAGCATACCTACCTGTCTCATCTTACACACAGAAAACACACAGAGAATACTTGTTCCAAGGTTGTGTAAGTAAAAGAAGACTGAAGTTGATTGTTTTTATGTTCAGTGTCAGATTCATAAAGCTGTTGCATTTAAGCTCAAAAAAGGAGTGTTCCCTTTCTGTGGTCCAAAGTTGATTTGCCGGTCCTATATCATGCACCATAATTGTTTTTGTTGCATTTCGTTCTGTCTCATGTATATGAGTATAATAAACATTTCTATTGAAAAAATATCTTGATCTCAATTCTAAGCAAGAAAATCGTGATTCTCATTTTATCAAGGATCGTGCAGCCCCATGATCGATGCTGACAGAGCAGCAGGAAGGACAGATATAAACAAAAGCCAAGAACTAAATACAAAAATGCATTAGCAAGCTAACACTCCAGGGAGCCACGCCTGCACCCTCCCCTGCCCAGCCTGGCACACACAAACCGCCACAGAGCAACTGGGAGCAACTGGGAGCAGCTGGGAGCAACTGGGAGCAGCTGGGAGCAGCTGGGAGCAGCTGGGAGCAGCTGGCAGCACCCCACTGAAAGGTCTTCCAAGACGCCTCACAACAGCAAAGCCGAAGCCAGGCAGGAGACTGCTGCTTCAATCATTTCTGGAATGAATTTCATTCTGGCCGAATGAAATGATTGGACGGGCTTATTGCAGGCCTGCGACAGCCACAGACACCACATTTTTCTCTTTTTTTTGTCAGAGCATTTAATTTATTGATTGCTGTCGGGAGGATAAGAGAATATCAACAAATATGAAAGAAAATGCTTCCAAAATAATTTGGCCACCCTAGCTTCAAATGGCGTTCACAACTCAAAGGAAGTAAGAGACCGGAAAGTGTGTTGCGGTCGACCACGATAACGCTCCCATTCTGGATCCTCTCTAAGCTTTCCTTGAGGACATTTAGTCCTCGGGGGGAGCTCCCCCTGGGCGTTCCTCTCAGTGAGACCCCGTAACTGCTTGGTCCGAAAGTGGCATAGACCATGTGCCCTGGTACATGAAAGTAGCAGACCCATAATAAGTGCTTATCCTGTGATGACGTGTGGTTTTGGTCTATCTATAATGCTGATTCTTCAAAGGAAACCACACCAACGATTTCAACTCAAAGGATTGCATTAGGGCACAATTCAAAAGCATAGAGTGCAAAAACGACCTGCTGTGTGCACAGTGGCCTACTGAAGAAGAGTGTATGATGTCCTAATCAGTTAATATGGTTTCACCTTTGTCCTGCCCTCATCCCCCTCTCTGACAGATCACTGTCTATGACCACCATTGTCAGATTGTCAGATCAAACAGTCAATATGTTTTGTCTTCATCCTGGTTTTATCCCCCTCCAGGCCACACCTCTGTCTCTAACCCTTATTATTCTGAAGTAATTGATCAAGGGAGCAACTGAGGGGTTGGTAAAAGCGTCAAAATCTTCCAGTCCAACAAGAGATCTCCCACAGACCAACAGGTCTGGGCGCCAATCTTACCCAGGTGTCCCACCCTGCCAATTGTTCAACATAGAGAGAGTGAAGGCGGTTTGAGTTTTTTGTATGTTTGATTTAGAATACAGGTAATGATTGGAAGGTATCCCATAGCCCCGCCCTTGTCATGCGTTTTGATAAGGGCTGGGCGATAACAAGACAATAACGTCATTTTCATTTCATCATTTCATGAAATTAATTTTAACGCCACTAATGTTTTGGACGCATTAGCGCAGGTACTGACCTTTTCAGGCGGTGCGGAGGAGCAGTGCCTTGTTGTTGGATGGCAACTAGCAATTGCAGGAGCCGATCACGTGACTCAAAAACTTTGTGCACAAGACGAATTGTGGACAAGACGTGCCGTCATTATGTTCAGTCACTGAGACAACTAATAATGCATTTAATGTTATTCCTCTTTAAATTGCCCCAACTCTCAATAAAGGATTGAACACTGCATCTTGGTTCTATGGTCAAATTGGGACAACGGACTTGGAAACTGCACCCTGATTTGAATGGATTCCTACTTTTTCACTATTCTTGGACCTCTTTCAAGGATCTCTTGATATGTGTATGTGTGTTTTTGTGTATGTGTATGTGTATGTGTATGTGTGTGTGTGTGCGTTTGCGTGTGCGCGCGTGCGTGCGTGCGTGATATAATATATTCTCACACTGATGCATGCTGTGAACTCTGTCCGATTATTTACAAATCTAAACTTCAGGGAGCTAGTTTCTTCAAAGTGAGGATCCTTGCACCTATCACAACAGCTGAACAAATGAGATAAAGACTGTCTGCTAATAAACAGTTGTAACGTAATACCACTGACCACACCATAACATGGACCTCTATCGGTATGAATGGGCTTGACACCCAAACGCTCTTTTTTTTTGATTGTTTATAGTATAGGCTTAAACGCTTTGATATTGTTATAAAACGTCTTAAATCGATATACTATTCATTCCAGGATTTATTTTTCAGATATGTGTAATATTGTACATTATCGTTATTTTCATCCCTCGCTTTCGTTGAATAAACTGAAAGCCATTACTTTCAGACTTGTAGACCACTGCTTTTCAACCTGTGGTACACGGACCACTGGTGATACCTGAGGCTACTGCCGGTGGGAGGTTTTATTCTAGAAAAGATTTACAATTATATTAAAGAATAATATGGATAATTACAATTAAATATATTATAAATATTGTTCAGTAAATAAAGAAATATGGCTAGTTATTATTTCTAAAGTAGTTGCATACCATCATATGTTTTCCATTGTAATGTTTTCCATTGATGATCTATAAAATCACTTGTTATTAAAATATGATCAATTTTGTATTTTGTTTGTAAAATTTCGCTTTACTCTTTCTGTACACATTTTGTACACAATTATTTAGTTTGTTATTGAGCTTCATATAAAGACAAATAACAAGAGCAAAAATCATCTAATTGTCCTCACTGTCTAAAAAAAATCATATTATAATTAATGGTTTCAATCATATTACACACAATAAGAGCATAACTAACATAACTTTGAAGGAGTCCCCCATTACTCTTGATGGATTATATGATGTACTCAAAGACATGAACTGTGGTAAATCACCAGGCTGGGATGGAAAGCCTCCTGAGCAGTACCCAGCGTTTTTGGGATGATTTGGGTCCAATTCTACTAGAAATGATCCAACAAGCCATCAAGGAGGGAAAGACTCTTATACTACCAAAAGTACATTTGTATGTAAGCATGATTAATTTACCACCACCACCTGGATTTTGGGAGAAGATACAAGGTCTGTTTTTTTAATTCATATGGCGGGACCAACATCCGAGAAGTAGTAAGTCCACACTCCAAAAGTTTATCTGTTCCCAATTTTGAAACTTATTATTTTTCCTTCAGGCCACTGTTTATATGGGTTGACAAAGATTCTGATGTACCATGGATGAATATAGAGAAGCATATTGTATCTCCATATATTTTCAAAGATGCACTCCTTTCCGGTCTCTCTCAAAATGATTGTCATACTAAATTTGGACCAATCATTGTGCACTCAATTTATGTTGCACATCGCTAGAATAGATCAATGGGACACAAAATGACACTAAATACCCCAATCTTTAGAAACAACTTGTTACTTTTAGGTGGCAAACCGGCCACCTTCCCCCATTGGCAAAAACAGGGAGCCTGTCAGATATTATTAATGCATATGGCCTCAGATCCTTTCAAGAGCTTAAACAAACTTTCAATTTGCCCAGAGCTTCATTTTTCTTTTACTTACAATTGCGAACTGCAATACGCACCTCTGGTGTCCCATGGAATCAACCATTGTCTACTCATCCCTTAATGCATTTATTGAGCTGCATAAATGTTAAAAGTGGTTTTGTTTCTTGTCTATACAATGAGACACAAGAAAAGTAAAATGGACCCATTGGCAATGTCCCTGTTTGGAATATTGATCTTAAAGATTCTAACTTAAGTATAAATTGGCAGAGAGTGTGGAGCAATATTCCTTTAACTTCTCATAATTATAATCATCAATTAAGTCACTATAAATGACTGAAAAGATTTGATCTATTTCCTAGGAAATGCTGCCAAATTCGGATTACCCAAAGTCCTCTATGTTCATTGTGTCCCCAAAAAGTAATTGGGCACATATTTGCATATGATGTGGGAATGCCCAGGGGTCCATTCCTTTTAGGCCAATGTTTCTACTTTCCATTCAGACATCATTGAGACGAACATACCCTGTTTGCCACGTATTTTATCATTGAAGGATGATACATCTCTAAGTTTGACCCTGCATGAAGAGAGTATTGTTGGCGGGCCTAAAAGCCGCAAAGAAAATGTTGGTATTGAGATGGATACCGCCCCATAAACTCAACATATATCAATGGAAGCTATCATCTAATGAGGTCCTACCATAAGAAGCTTCTAGTGCTGGAGCCCAGAGAGCAAAGATAGAAAACATACAAAATGTTCAGGTTGCGGCTCAGAAGGGCAAATCATTACTATAGCTAGAATGTGTGCAGTGCTTGTGACAGATCCACTGGTAGCACCCATACCTACTAACTTTAAGTAATTACCTGTACACTTATCAACAGAATAAGCACATTTGCGATTCAATATTGTTTCAATAGGCATGACAAAGGACATAAGAGGCACCCTTGTGTGTGCATTATCTTATTTGTAGAGGGGAATATTATTATTAGTGATATATATCAGTATCGGTATAGGAGTTGATGTACATGGGTTAGGTATAGGGGTTGGTATATGGGTTAGGTATAGGGGGACTCGGATATATATCAGACGCGATTTGTCGGCCTGTTCCTATATATAATATAAAAAGAATAATAAATAGATATACCATCTAATGTATTAGAAATAGATTATTTGATCCTAACTGGTTGGGATCTGATCGCCTAGAGCTCAGGTGAGTCACCTTTCATGACAGCTTGGAGAAGCAGAAAAACCACTCGCTCCAGTCTTTAATATAGAAATACATGAATACTTTCAATGAGGTCAATGTCAAATTTTTCTGACTCCTATAATCAACACGGTTTTACACTTAACACGTTAAAGCGTCCGATAAGGGAATACAAATGTAAATGTAAATTTACATGCATCATCATGTTTTCACTAAAGGATTAGGCCTTCGCTGTATTGTACAGTCTAGTAGGCCTCTATTAACCTACAAGATATAATATATAATGGAAGTTTTATCAAATTGAAATGATCCCTCCCTAAGGGATTGATTAATATTGTAGTTGTTAAATTCAAGCGGTAGGCTTATTCGTGCTAGCCTGGGAACCAGACGAATTGCACGAGCTCATGTTTCATCTGCTCTGCAGATAAGGTCTGGCTCCCCTCCCATACAAAAAGATTTCTGCCCAGTACGACATAGACCGACCAATCACAACCGTTTATCTAATATGAGGCAGGATGAATACGATGATGAGCGCTGTAGTCATTTTCAACCACAACAAAGATGGCTGCCGCTGATGTAGAACTGTCTGTTGATTCCGCTTTCAAGACAGTATTAAACGAACTGGACGGTATATTGTCACTAAAAGACGAACAAACGACTGCACTTAAAGCTTTTGTTGAAAAGAAAGATATCTTTTTTCGTCGCTCAGTGCTGCGTGACGCGTCACCCCTCACCCCAGAGGCATTTGGTCTGCGCCCGTTGGTGACGCCCCATGGAAATCGAAAATGAACAGAGGTTCCAGACTAAGTGCAGTTTGCAGTTCGTCTGATGCCAGGCTATATACGTGCGCAGTAATGTAGAATATGTGGAAACAACAAGGATCTCCACCATATTAAACCTTTGGTTTACGTATGAAAGCAGTAGGTCTATACGATCATTACAAATGGCGAGATATTTCACTGTCTACATTTGAACTAATGTCAATTTGAATTATGAGATAACACACAACTAATTTTTCGTGTTTAACAGTACACAGAAAGCCTTTCTTCTTATGAAGGCCTTTGCATGTTACAGTCTGCCAAATAGCCAAACGTTTTTTGTTCTGTTTCTATTTCTGTATTTTGTCATTTTTTATATAATTTATGCTGAAGTGTCTTTGAGTAGGCCTACCTAGAAAAGCGCTATGTCAATTAAATGTATTATTACTAAATTAACAGGGCATGTGCAAGACGTTTTACTTCAATTAAAAAACATACAATATTTTTGTAAGAAGTTCTACAACGCTTAACTGCTCATCGAGGCTTGATGTAGGCCTACCTAAACCAACCAAATGAATGAGTAGTTACTTATACTTCCTTAACTGATATGAGTAGGAACAACAATATTAAATAAAGATAAATGCATTATATGCAATGATTTTTCCGGCTTAAGAATCTGCTTAAGGAGGCTTAAATAATATTACTCCTCTGCCACGGAGGAGTGCTGTAGGTAAGTCTTGATTGCTGCTATTATTTGTGTTTAATTTGTCAGCTATTAGTGAGTGATTAATTTACTAACTTAAATAGTGCTCTACTGACCTCTGCTGCTGCTTCTTCTTCTTCTTCTTCTTCTTCTTCTTCTTCTTCTTCTTCTTCTTCTTCTTCTTCTTCTTCTTCTTCTTCTTCTTCTTCTTCTGTGCCCGATGTCCCACCCATATCTCTATGGGTCAAAATATTTCTCTCAATAAATTATATATTGGGCAATTTAATAAAAAATGTTGAAGATTTAATTTTACATTACACTGTGTACACTAACCATTATCCCTTTTCCCGACCAAGAATAAAGATACAAATCTACTCATTATAATTTCTTCCTGCCTACTTTTACCTTTAATATTCTTAGTTGAAACCGATTTTTGGATACTACATAAAGTCCTTCCCATTTTATCTAACCCATCTACTCGGCCATATCTCTAACCCTTACCTTTATAGATTTCCCTTCTCCTCTGTCTTATGTTATCGGTGGCTTGCCATATGTAGAGGAAGATAGGTGGTGCTACTGAAGGCTGTTGAGGGCTGGCTTGGGTCCCACACTGGATCGACTGGTAGAGCAGGATCTGACTGATGAGTTGTTATTCATTCGTTCACCATTCGTTCACCAGTAGTGAAGCTTTTTGAATCATTCGTTTACCAGTAGTGAAGCTTTTTGAATCATTTGTTTGTAAGTTCCACACAAATCCAGACTACTACTCAAGCCTGAATGTTTAGATGTTTTGCCATGTGGATTGGGTGAGGTTCAGATCTGGTTTGGGTGTGTTTTGGGTGAGGTTTGGATCTGGTTTGGGTGAGGTTCAACACTGCACCTTATAATACAATTCATATAAACCACTCACTCAACAGGATTCAAATAAACCATTTTATTCATCCCAAGGTGCAGTACAAAATAAGTATTATTGCATTGTCACTGTAGCCACAAAGTCTGGTACTGGGGCCAAGCCTAACTACTGACTTCTTTGATGTGTTAATTCCTTTAACCTGCAGCCTTGCAGACGTATCCTGCTCACTCCCCCTCACCTTTGTTTCCTCTTTGTTACTGCCCACTGGGGCCCTAGCTGGGGCCCTAAGTGACAGTTATTCAGTAACTACTGAGGAGTTACTGGTAAACAGACCAGGGGACTACTGTATTCGTTACTGAGTAACGAATGATGAACGACTGGGGCCCTACCTGGGGCCGGGTTAGGGTTAACCCTAACCCTAACCCTAACCCTATAATGACTAAAATCATCATTCTCCTTTCAGGCCAACAGGCCGTGCAAATCACCACTTGAAACAAGTTTTCAACACGACACCTTTAAGATCCACATAGTTTATCTTAGTTTAGTTTTCTTCTCTTTAGGAACCCTAAACAAATGTCATGAACATCTAACTATAAAGCGAGGAATCTCTGTCTGTGTGTCTGTCCCTCGATTATCTCGACAGCCGTTCGTCTGATCGATTTCGAACTTCGGGGATGTATCGCTCATGGCCTAAGGAGAACGGCAGTGTCGAATTTGGTGCAATTTGGACATGCGACACGTTCAATATTAATAAACTTTGAATAAATGCACCTTCTCATTGGGGACATCGGCCGCTTCAAAACAATCGCTCCTACTTACGTGGCGTTACAAACGTCATCCGTCATGCTCCGACCAGCCACCCCCCCCCGACGGGCACATGCACTAGTAATAATAAATGGGACAAAAGTGAGACATAAAACACAAATGTTTAGAGAGGACTTCTTTATTAATCCTATGGAGCCCGTTTTCCAATTATCTACTACTTATCCTTTAGTGAATTTCCTGACTATTAACAAATAGGGTAGGCCCATACATTAATGTGCCATTTTTCTTTCTCTTCGCA
>OOFG01061039.1:0-22161 GCA_900323295.1 Molva molva
GGCTGGGCAGTTCAGGAAGGTCACCTGATCTTATCCAACGCTCACCTCCAATCTCCACTGCTTGCCTTTCCTACCTTCCCCTGCAAATGCGGTCGACAGGGACCTGTCAATCAGATGTGTGAAACCATGGCAAGAAACGCCAGCAGGCCTTAGAACACAGCCACGCCGCCAGCATCATCCTCGCCGTACATCAATCAGACTTCAGTTAGAACGGTTTTCATGCAAAGCCACAATACAAAGTGTTTCAGCAGGGCAAACACAAGAAATAGATGAGTTTAAAAGAACAATAAAACTGTCTGAAAATCAAAGAGACACATTTGGGAGGTGGATTTGCACTAGAAAGATTGCGCACTATTCGATTAGAAAAAAAGTAAACTAAATATACTAAACACCAGTCGACCAAATCTGCAACCACAGGTTTAAGATCTTATAATAAACGGTTCTACATACAATTTAAACTCCTTACCAATCCACTACTTTCTCATAACTTGATCTTACTCAACCTTCATTTCTGCTTTGTTTTATGCTACCATTATATGTCTGCCTATTCGGTCCCTGTTGCCCTCCTAACCGTCCCTGGAAGGTGGGATCCCTCTCCTGTGTTCCCTCCCTCTGGGTTCTGGGAGTTTTAGTTCTTTAGAGGGCTTAGGGTTAGTGGGAGTCGTGTGCTGCTGAGAAGCATTTTCAAACTGGAACTGGAGAAACTGAGAAAATGTATGAATTGACTTGACTAGCTAGCTTCATGTTCTGTACCGTGAAATCCAACATGAAGCCAAAGCATCCAAACGACTACTGTATCTCATTTCCTCTCTGTAGGCAATGGTTAACTGCGACGACCTGGTTTTTAATTAGCCTTAAAAACAGGTCAGCTGGTTGGTTGATAGTTGGTGTATGTGGGATTGTGTGTGGATGACGGCTGGTTTCAGCAGCCACACCTGGCCAAGTCTGATTGGACTCTGGGGCTGGGTGAGGCTGCACACCTGTTGCACATGGAGTAATCATAGTGCAGAGGTTAAACCAGCCATCTCCACACACACACTCAGAGAGTTCTCCTAGATGGCAACATGAACCATGTCGTGGTGCGTAGCATGGACCTTGCTACACTCCACCTAGGTGACTTCTAGAGGGCTCCTCCAGACAAAAGGACGCTGGGTGGTGGTGTTGAAAAACCGGTTTATTGTAAAGGTTTTTTGAAAATGATACATGGCCTGGTGTTTCATGTTGCCATTTAGGAGAACTCTCCCTGAGTGTGTGTGGAGATGGCTGGCTTAACCTGTGCACACTGATTATTCAATGTGCAGCAGGTGTGCAGCCTCACCCAGCCCCAGAGTCCAATCAGACTCGGGCAGGTGAGGCTGCTTAAACCAGCCATCATCCACACACACTCCCACAGTGTATTGATTTATAAATAATAAATGTATCTCATTGAATGAGAATAAAGCAGCTGAAGAGGTATATTGAGTCAATACGCTAACAAGAGGCATGTTCTCTCCCCTGTTAAGCAGCAGTTAACTGCAACAAATGACTACCACCTCGCGTTAAGAACCCAGCGTCAGTAAGCTTTATTTGTCTTGTGAGAGGAGAGATAGCGAGGTGAGGCGAGGTGAGGCGAGATAAAGTTTGAGTGATTGATCCATTTTGTTATATGAACGAAGCTAAAGCCACATCCAAGTGACACTGTCAAACTTTCTTTGTGGTACAAAAAGTTTTTCATATTTAACGGCGACGAAATTTCCTCCAATCTCCACCACATGATTGATGCTAAAGTGTGGCTTAATGGCATTCAATAAGGTGTAAAGGCATTATGCTCCACAGCATGTGTCATTACCGGCAGGACCTCACAAATCACACGCGCGGGGCCAACGGAGGAGGTGACGGAGGTGGCGCTGCCCTCGCAGGAGAGTGTGCCAGTCACACGCGCCCGGCACAGATTGATGTGACGACAGAATTGGAACAGAGTTCTGCACACAGTATAACCTTCCGGGGGCCAGGGGAAAGAGGCCTTGCTCGGGAACAAGGCAGCTCCTTAGGTTGTGTGGGGATAAATAAATTATAATAATAGTCATAACCCATTTGGTTTTAATAGCGCTTTTCAAGACACACAAACTGCTTAACATAGGGTTGTGAGGGATATCACACTACTATCATTCCACTTCTAGTGGAAAGGTGAGGAATGAAACTATCCAATCAGAGACCAGGGGATGATTAGGTGGCCATGTTGGTACAACAGCAGGTCACCAGGGTTATGACCCCTATTCTAGACATGTGGCGTTGGATGTTTAGTGGCCACTGGGAGCCTGGACCTTAAAGGATCCACCCCAACCCTGCGAAAACAACTCGCACGACAAAGGACACGAACGCCCATCTGTAGAAAATAAAAAGAAGCGAGCCCCTATCCACGCAAAAGATAAGAGAAAACATCAGATGATAAGCCCAAAAAGGCAGTTCAAACCGCCATCCAAACCCAGCTTTGCTAGATAGAAGCGCTTTGCTGTTTGTTTGTTCTGTCTGTATATATTATATACAATATATTCAGTAGGCCTATGCCTACTAAATATAGTAAATGACTCTCAAACTAATGTCTCTCAAATTGTACAATATAACACTAAATATACAACACTAAATACAATAACTGTGCTTTCTTGCATCTGAGATGCATCGATATGCAGGCAGAGTAGGGCTAGAGTTCTGAACAGTTTGATTATTTTTTTTGTATGTATGTAACTATACTTTAAAAAGGTTAATGGAGGTTTAGATAGAAGCACTCCGCTGTGATTTAAGTTTGATGATATTCACTGGCAAAACAAAATAGCTAGAAAAAGGACAATATTTCACACTATTAGATCACTACTGATATTGACATTCAACACATTTTTTACTTATATCAAGGACATCGTGTAGCACTCGGGGTGAAATATGTGTGAAACATTGTCCAATGTATAAAGAAGATTTTTCTGAAATAAGTCAGCTCTAAATGACCTATTGAGATAAGGAAGCAAAAAATCTGGAATATTGAACGTCAAACTGAATTCATCATTGTGGATCTAATTGTGTTTGTTCTGTCTGTCTGGATGAAAAAAAAGATATATATTAAATGTCTCTTAAGGCTTTAATATAAACCAAGCATAACCAACACACAAGTGTGTGTGTTTTTGTGTCTGACACACATCGCCATACGCGCAGACAGCTGTAAACATGTGTTAACTAAATGGACACAGTTTAAGGGTGCAGTGTGTAGAATTTAGTGGTATGTTGGGGAACGGACTGGGCAAAAATAGGATATAATATCCACTAAGTATGTTTGAATTAGTGTATAAGCCCATGAAATGAGATTCATTGTGTTTTCCTTGTATCTTAGAATGAGCCCTGTATATCTACATAGAGAGTGAGAGCATGTTTCTACAGTAGCCCTGATAGGACAAACAGATGTAGTGAGAACACGAATTGTAGGAAGGAGGGGGGGGGGTGTTATCCCCATGGCTACGATCATTTTCTTTTTCTTTTTTAGTACTGTCGATGTGTAGGAGCGTTATAATGAGCGATGTTGTATATGAAATGCGCAGCACACCGTGGCGTTATACTAGTGTCCTTGATGCTTAACCCTCTCTCGGACACGGACATCAAAATCAACTGCTGGCCAGACGGAGCTCCACACATCCCCACACACACACCACAGTAATACTATGTGTCTGAGAAGCTTGAGCCTCTCTCAGACGCGGACATCCAGATCTGTCCGCATCAGTCTATTCAACCCAGTAGATGTAGCCGAACACGTCGATGTCCAAGATGTGTCTGTCCCTTCAAGTATGAGTACACTCGTGAGTTTAAAATGGTGTAAAAGACAAGACTATTGTGTCAAGAAAGAGGAGAGCCTCCACTGGGATCCATTCTGAACTAAACAGAGGTGGTCACACATAAACGCCCGATGCTCAACAAGTATAATTCCAATTGCTGAATTATTTTAACAACAGTGAAACAAGAAACTGTTTAAGCTTTACATTGTGTTTCTAGGTGAAATATTGACATTTTAGGCTCAATGGTGTCCGAAATGTTTAGTTTTTGTCAAAGCAGGCTTGGAAAATTCATCAATTAAGGGCAGGGCTCAATGGAGTCAATGAGACAAAGTGAAAAGTTAAAGTTATCATTCAACAAGATAAAGTTGTTGAATGATAAGTATGAAAGATATCTAAAATGAGTTCCAATAAGTATAAAGATCAAAATGTGATGATTTTTAAACAAAGTTTAAAGGTTACAAATGAACAAACTTGTGAAGTAAATGTTGGAATAGATACAGTTGAAGTCTCTGCTCTGCAGTCTGCCCTTCCTTTATATAGATAGATTTAAAAGTATATCATATTTGAATTAGAAAAGTAATAGTTATCGATTTCATTATAAGCTGAACATTTACAGTGTTCAGCTTGTCTCTAGGTCAATGGTTCCCAACCTTTGACCTTAGGTGTACCATTAAATTGTCATCTAGACCATTCACGGAACGCCTCATAAGCAAACGGTAGAAATAGATGCATACACACGCAGTGGCTGAGCAAAGAGTGCCAGCGTCTCTTATTATTACTTCAAGAATACCATGGCCAGTGGAAACAGTGGAAAGAAAAAGTCAGCAACACTGCTTATGCTCCCAGTGTATATATTTAGAAAACAAAAATAACACAAAACCATAATGGAAAATACATGATGGAATGGAGAAAGCGACAATTTTCTTTAAATATGAATAGGCCGTAATACTATAATGTAGCTAAAGCAAAAGTTCAAACAGGAAGACGTCATTCTCTTCCTATGTCTCATCTATCTATGTCTGGGTTCTAAATTCCCACCCTGTCATCACAGGCCCCTCCCCTTCATCTCTCAACCAATCAGGACCTCACGCATTAACAGGAGTACAATTGCGCCCTAATGCGCAGTGTACATATACATCTCTTATTCGTCCCTCTTGTTTTCATTGAGACTCGTTGCAGATGTCAGCAATCGTCAAAGGCTCGTCCTTATTCAGCTAATTCATGTCAGATTTGAGGTGCCCAATACGTTGGACAATACTGAACAAGCTTCCACTTCCTCTGTTGCGAGGCGTATGAGCTCCCACATCACCATACGCTAAACCCTACAACCTGCACCCTAACCTAGGTCGCAGCTAAGAGCCCACCACAACGCCAGTGCTCCAGCATTAGCAACTCAAAGAGATGGCTTCAATCATCGTCAACCGCAACGCTTCTTCTCTGTGATTCAGCAGAGGAAACCCTTCACACTCGCCGCATCACCTGCCCATTTGCGTGCAGAAAAAAAGAAAGCAAACCTCTTCGGTTCTAGCCTGGTTCTCCTGCAAGGTATTTTCGGCTGTGGGAGGGGTGCTTCTTCGCCAGGCTACTTCGGTTCAGCTCCAGCCGACAACAGCGCTCTCATCAACACAATGCAGTCCCTACGCGGTTCCCTTAAGCCCTTCAACTCCTGGTTGGTGGCGCAGAGCTCCAGGTCTCCAGATCAACATCCCATCATCTTCCCCATCCCCACTCAGCAGAGCCTCATCCCATCGCCCCCGCTGTCCAGCAACCCTGTCCCCAAATGCTCCGCTCTCCTCCTCTCCGCTCCACCTTCTGGTACGCAGTTTATTTTGCCAAGACGCAAACATCTCCAAACGCTATGATAAGGGTAAAGAAGGCACTTGGTCTCGCTAGTTCTGCCGTCGACAGGTTGTGATAAACGTGCTTGCTTATGGCAAAAAGATTGGCCTAACTGCATTCTATCGACCCCACTCGGCGTAGGATTCACTTTATGTTTCCACTTTCCACAGAGGAGGTAAGCGCTACATGTAGCCTACCTGGCTCTCCTCAAATATGGGAGACATATTCCCATCAGTATCACCGTGCTTTTTCAAGGGGCCACCGCACGCAGCTCTCAGGTCAACTCCCGCCGGACTGAGAATGTACGCCCGTAGGCGGCTGCTCAGCAGTTCATGCACCAAGGCAGGAATACGGCCACAATGGCATCCTATGCCTCAGACCGCCATGTAGGCCTAAGAAAAACACTACAGCCATTCTGTCTGGGGCATAATACATACTAAACCTGGTAGGCCTAATAGGCTACATCACGGGGACTTCTCATCGTAACTGATGGGCCTATGTGACTTGTGAAAAACATCGACACATCTTCCAAAAGCAAGGCACAGCTTCAGATTAAACTCAGTCAGTCTAATGTCTAAAGTCTAATGTCAAAGCACTGGCAGTCCCCCTCTCCCACGTTTAAGACCTTGCACGGCTGGGTGCATATGCGGGTGCACCCACGTCTCAATTAATTTCTTGTTCTTGTTGTGTAGTTTCACTTGCTAACCAATTTGTATTGCTGTTTTTTTTTCTATAAATAATATAAACAAAGTTTGTTTTGATTTTGAGCATTTCCACAGAAACACCATCAATACATTTCAGTACCTTTTCACTGCATGTTATGAATACTTGCATGAGGTTGCACTGCCCCCATAATAATTTTTAAACTTCAGCGTATGCATCTTGATCAATCAGATCAGCTGGTTAGTGATTCCAAAGGCCTGCGAACAAGAAAGTAAGATCAAAGCAGACAGGACATCCGATAGATTTATCAGCATCAGCCCATTTCTCTGACACGGCGGTGGTGGTTTTATGTAAACACACAAAGCACGGGATGGTATGGACCCTAAATTCATGATGACATAAAGATGCCAACATCTGAGCTCCTCCTTCTCTTATCCTTCCATGATTCAAAGGTGAGTGGCAGACAGAGACAGAGAATGACAGACAGTAGAAGTAACACTTTTATTATAGAGTTAACAGGAATGAAGGCAAAGAGTCAGCGATCGATTTTTTTTTTCACGAGAACCTTCTATGCCTACTCAAAATCCCAGGGTGATGACGGTAAGCTAACTTTTTATCGTGTCCCACTCCCAGACAAAAGGTCCTTGGTTCGACCCCCAATGTCTACCTGTAGGCATCCTTTAGC
Organism: Molva molva; assembly: GCA_900323295.1. Classification (NCBI taxonomy): domain Eukaryota; kingdom Metazoa; phylum Chordata; class Actinopteri; order Gadiformes; family Lotidae; genus Molva; species Molva molva. Next base: position 6,982 of record OOFG01061039.1, read on the forward strand.
AAGATGTGCCCCAACACCTAACTGCTCCTTAATGACATGGATGTGAAATCCGCTGTTACTAAATCTGGATTGTGGGGTTTTGTTGCAGAACAGAACTGCTGGTACCCACAGCTCCTGGTGCAGTCTCTGGTCATCGCACAGCTACCAGACACTGCAGTGGTTTACTGGCTGAGCTAGTGGCACGTGCTTCTAAACCTCTGCATCGACCAGTCTGATGTCTAGCCAACCATGGAAGCAAGCTATGCCTTTCTTCATCTCACTCCACTACTGCCCTCTCCCCACCACCACTGTAGCAGCATAAAGATCAAATCCTTGATAGTAGTGTCCGGGGATTGCACCTACACACACTCATCTCTCTCTCTCTTTCTCTCTCTCTCTCTCTCTCTCTCTTTCTCTTTCTCTTTCTCTTTCTCTTTCTCTTTCTCTTTCTCTTTCTCTTTCTCTTTCTCTCTCTCTGTCTCTGTCTCTGTCTCTGTCTCTCTCTCTCTCTCTCTCTCTCTCTCTCTCTCTCTCTCTCTCTCTCTCTCTCTCTCTCATTACTACACAACATCCCTTCCTTGAAGATATTGTTTTAGGATTTAGATAATATATTGTTTAAGATTAAATCCAGACGGCCTCATGAATCTAGTGTGTATTTTTGTTATTTTGTTATTTTCATTTAATAAAGCTTGTTGAGTTGGTTTGACTCTGCTTAAGGCTAAAAGCTTTTGGTTAATAAAATTCTCCACTAATGAGCGACTTTAATTTGCAGAGCGGACTCTGAGGTGTGGCGAGGTCTCTAGGACGGTGGGTGAGCTAACCTGTCTCCATTACACCTCCTATTGCTGATGATAGCTGTGATGATATGATGCCACAATGATAAAGTTGTGATGTTTGAAGAAACAGAAACAATCTTTTCTTCAGGTTTGGTTCCTACAGCTATCCTTCACTCACATCTGGTTTGAGTTTGAAAGTATCGCCGTGAATCAAAACATGTGCAAAAAGAATGAACTGCACAAGACAGTTACACAACATCAGTTACACAACATCAGTCAGACACCGGCGGTGACATCACACATCGGTTACGTCACATGTCGTGTGACACCAGGGCTCATGGGAATTGTAGGATCAAGGCCCCAGGAAATGTTAGACTTCAATCCTCCTGCTTTGAAAGTCGATATCAAAGATGGGAGATGAATCAGAAGCCGAGCTGCTAGCAGCATAACCGCCACAGCTAACGCTCACCCACCGCGCTGCTGGGAGGCTGGTAGCGGGCAGCGTAGGGAGGAGGGAGGGAGGAGGGAGGAGGGAGGTTGGGTGTTCAGCAGCAGGGTAGGGCGTGGCGGTCTGGTCATCCACAGGTACCCCAGTCTGTCTGCTCCACCCACTTCCTGCCCAACGGCAGTGAGGTGGAACGGAGCAGATGGCGAACGTATGACATCGTCACCTTCGTCAGCTTGAAGGTGACATATTACGTCATCACGGACGGTCGTTGCAGAGGCAGCGGCAGCGTAAAAGGAGGGGAAAAGTTTTTTATCTTCTTCTCTTGTTTTGTTGCAGCGCGTTTCAAGGTTGGAGATGGGCGGTGTGCTGAGTAATAGCAACCAGCGTCCTGCTCCACCCCCCACACACACACACAGACTCATATACACACTCACACACACACACACACACACAGACTCATATACACACTCACACACACACTTACACACATGCACACACACTACTATACACACACAAACTCACACACACACTGACACACACACACACACACACACACACACACACACAAACATACAGGCACACAGAGGCATGCACACACTCATACACACATACACACACACATATAAATACACACACACGCACGCACACACACACACACACACACAAACACACAGGCACACAGAAACATACACACACACATACACACATATACACACACACACACACACACACACACACACACACACACACACACACTCACACACACACACACACACACACACTCACACCACACACAATCTTGAGCATTAAAAAATGACGATTATGACTTACATTGCATTACCAAGCTCACTAGCAGCACATTGTGTGTACGGCCACTACGGTGTCAGTAAAATGGGAATTGGATTGTCAAGACTGGGAGAGCTCATGCATGTGCAAAATAATAATGTTGACATTATTATTATTGGCACACTTACGTGCACACACAAACCCACACACACACAAGGATACATTTGGAAGAAAAATATAGGCAAGAAAATAAATCACGTGTAGTTTTCAATCCAAGAATACTATTATTCTACTATTCATGAGAGCTTGAATATATATGCAAAATATAATAATGAGATAACAACCAGAATCCAGGCATGCTTTGACCAGCATACCCCTTCCCACCAGACTATTTGAATCTAAATAAAGATGTGGAGAAAATAATTATACGGCAAAAGATGACGTTGCTGCTTTCGGGGAAATAAATGCACGCACAATTAAGCTTAAAAAAGATGGCACATTTATTGCAACATAAATGTGATATACATTTTGTGTATTTTCTGTTCTAAGAAAACAGAAAAAAGCAAATTCTTCTGCTGCTGTATCTTTCTGATGTACATCAACAATTCCTTTCTTCTTTCATCAATCAATGATTTTAGGATTTTTTAGCTCACACAATGCCTTTAACTACTAGACTGCAATTCTGTTGTTTGTAAGATATAATATCTGAACACAATGAACAGGATATGGTAAAATCACCAATGTATGTGTTGTTGTCTATCTAATATAGTAAAATAAAGTAAGAAACTTTTTACTCAAAACTTTTGATTTAAAAAAATCTAGAAAGAGTTATCTTTATAATTCAAGAAATATTCTTACAGTATTATTGTATAAAAGACTACCTACAGTGAAAAATAAGCCAATGTTTTTTTTCCTTTTGATTTTTCATGTTATACAAGGGAAGGAAAATACAGCAATTAGTAACGAAAGAAAGAGAAGAAAAAGAATAAAAAATAATAAAAAAAATAGGGAAAGAGACTGGAGAGCAATACATGGCATACACAATATCCCCAATCGAGGCCTGCCAACGTTAATATGATAATGAATACTGAAATGAAGACAAACGCCACTCAGACATTACACAATTATTTTTTTAAACAAAGAAATACATGGATTATAATCTACAAAAAAAGCATGCACACTGATAGCAAAAAAATATAACCATGACCAATATCTTAAAAATGTGTCTGCGTTTGAGTGTGTTTAGAAGTATTAGTAGTATTCTTCCCTCGCACCCTCCACCTCCCCATCTTCCCCCTACTCTCTAATTCTCCGGGTCCAGAAAGGGGATCCATACATCGACTGCAAACCGCGAGACGACCACCCAGAGCTACAAGCCAAACTTCACTGAGTTCTCATCCCCAACTACCTGACAACGACACTTCTAATCAATAAACTAACTTAAGTAACATACTGTTGAAGAAGTCTGTAATCGTGAAACTACAGTTAAGGTCAACTGTAATGTTTTATTATTCCATATGCTGTGCATATTGATATATTACACAGCATATGTGAAATGACTGGTCTGGCTTAAATGTATTTCATTTCACTTTCTACATTATAACTTCTAAAATAAAACATATCTAATAATACAAACTGGACATTGTATGATAAAACCCTAGATAAATTATGTAACCAGTTTTACATGGGATGGTTATTTCTTGTAACATATTTTGAGCTGCTAACAGAAATATTAGTAATACGTTCATCAGGCCAGGAGATTGCGTGGTCTTCGTTTGTGAAAAATTTTCATTCGGAATCTGATTAGCCAATAGCAACACATGACAAAATGAAGTCACTAATGCATTCTAGCTTAACCAGCCATACATGGACAACAATCAGCAAAGCATTGTTTATATTAAACACTAAATGGCAAATGAGCAAAGATACAGAGTCCCATTTTCCTTTAGTTAAGACACAAAAAATATACAACAATGGTAAGAATAGCAAATTGTTTTCATCACCAACTCCTAGTGAAAAAAAATTACAAAAGTTGACCTTACAGTAAAACTAGCGTTTGCTGATTTTCTTAAGTCGGCTTTAATAGTCTTCATGACCACAGCAGTCATGCCTAATTTGGGCCTATGATTTCACTGCAGAATACATACAATTTGCCAAACTAAAGTATCAAGTAATTTCAGTCATTACAATTAAGACTAAATTACATTCATCTTGGACCCAGAAGTTTGATGATGCTATAGCCGAGCTTCTGAAGGGAGATCCCACGGCGCCTGGGCCGGGACCCAGGAATGGCGAGGGCCGGAGTTACACACTGATTCCTGTTTTGTTACGGAGATATTCCTCCTAAAGATATTCGCTAATGCAAGCAGGAGGTTTGAGAAGACGATTTTAACAAACTGTTTTCCTAAAGTGGCCAGTCTTCTACACAGGTTTGACTTTAAACCTTTACAGATACTTAGTCTAAGGATGTTGGTCGACGTTTTAGCTTGTCTTCCCACCGGCTACGAGAAAAGTTACGTTTACGACTGCTGGCCGAGTTTGCGTTCACTCTTGGCCAAGGAGGGATACCAACAGTGGGAAGACGATGCTATCGTTTTAGTTATCAGTCCTTCTGGATCTGACATTAATGGTCAGCCATATCACTCTTGTTGTGGTTCCGTCAGGTTGTTTTCAGTAAAGACACGTTCCATGTAACACGCGTTTTCATATCTCCGCACCCAGCAACATGACTGGTCGAAATAAATTCGAAGCAAATGAAAATGAAACGCCCCGTCACCCAGATTTGAGCTCGTCTGCTATCAGACTTTAGAAGTTAATCTAAAGTCCGATTTTTGAGACTAAAATGACATAGACTGGCATAGGTAGTTTTGGTTTTTAGATGTGCTTAATTGTGGAATGAATAAAATATAAAAAATAAATAACATATCATCTTTAGAAAATGGGATGCTAATGTGGGCATAATCCCACTCTTAAACTAGCCAATAAATTAATTTGAATAATTTGGGCACTATGTCTTTCTTCTTCATGGATCATCTCAAGATTTTAAAAGTGGAGAGTGTTCAGTGTTACTCGTGACATTGGCAAACTGTAGATTAACTGGAAAGCCACTTGATGACCAAAACTCAACTTTCCCTTTGGACATACATTATGTCGTTCAATAACATTATAAATAGAAAAAAACAACCAAAAATAAACAATTGCTGTTACAATGCATTCATCAATTACGTTTTAGGCACAAGGCAATCTCCCCGAAGGTAAGGAGAAGACTGCGTCAGTCTCTGATTGTTCCGAAGCAACGTGCTTCAACCAGACCGAATGATATGTGCTGAAATGTTGCTCAAGGGCAGGCAGACATTCGCTATTAGACACTAGCTGTTGTCACAAGGAAGTGATTCTTGGTTCTTCTCAAGTCATAGGATCAAATTGTGTCATTCTTGTAGTTTTGCCTTAAGTGGTCTGTCTCCTTCGATTGGTGGTCACAAACTGTCAGTCCTTGACCGGTCACCGCCTCTATCTCACAGAAATCCACTGGGTCATGTTAATCTGGAATTAAGATAAGAACAATAAAAACAATGGAAAATATCCCCCTCTACAAGGTGTATGCACAAGGTTTATGTATCCATGGCTTATCTTACACTACGTTGTCATTATCCAATCACGTAGGATGCATTATTTGTCACCTCTGGACATTCCAGAATCAGATTTAGTTGACACTGTGATCCATGAGACCACATCCCAGGGGATCTGGCTCTGATTGCTACTGGGTTTTCCAGGCTTCACTAAATTAGCAGTAACAGTGAAATCCGAACCAAGCGCTGGCTACAAAGTCATTAGGTGTGGATGCAACATGACCAGATTGTGACTTCAGAATTGAAAAGAGAGCAGTGAGTACCGGTGCGCTCCTCAGGGGTGGCCCATGGGGTTGGAGGCATCGATGAGGCCCGGATGGAGCCCTGGGTGGGCACCCCCGGACATCTTGTCCCCCTCCCTTCTCTTCAGGCAGGCTGCTTTGGGGTTCAGGTTTCTCTCTATTGGCACGGAAAATATACATTGAAACATAGCTCTCTCGTTCCAAATAGACGCCATCAATCAATCATTCTTATGCTATGTCTGTTTCATCCCTGAGTACGTTTTTTACATAAAGCTTGCGTACTGCCAAACACCAGCACCCAACTAGGGAATGTTGACCAACACCCATGCAACATTTTCGCCAACAGAAAAACAAAAATAATCCCACAACAGCCAATGCCCGATGTTGGCGTTCGTTGGGGCGGTGCGCGAGCACCTGCTGACCTCGGACCTGCTGCTCCAGGCTCAGGATGACGGCCACGGCCTGGTGCAGGATGAGCAGCTTGGTCTGGGGCTTCTCGCTCTTCAGGTGCAGCTGGCACATGCGGCCCAGCTCCTTGAAGGCCTCGTTGATGTCGCGCACGCGCAGGCGCTCGCGGGCGTTGTTGGCCATCCTCCTCTCGCGCTCGCGCTCCGCCTTCTGCTCCGGACTCAGGTCCTCGTCCCCTTCGTTGATACTGCTGTGGAGGTGTGGAGAGAGAGACGTGTTAACGCGGGTTTAGAGCGCCGGACTCAGGTCCTCGTCCCCTTCGTTGATACTGCTGTGGAGGTGGAGAGAGAGACGTGTTAACGCGGGTTTAGAGCGCTCTCCTTCCAATCCCCAGGGTGGTTGGTTCGAGTCCCCGCTGCGTAGCGGTGAACCGCGTGTTGGAGTGCCGTTACACAAGCTCTCTAAAATACAGACTGACTGGGTAGATAGGGCTGTTATGTAGTGTTAACAAATATGTATTTATAATGAACTTCTCAGAAGGCACCACACACTAAGAAGATAACTGCTTTACTGTTCTACAACTGACACAAGTTCATTATTTTCTTGTAATAAGCCAAAAAGCTTGGACACAAAAAGCAACAATGACCAATTTTTGTACACTTTTGTACACTTTGTACATATTCCAACCCTTGTATACAGGCGTACTCCTGCTAGAGGAGCGATTCCAATGGTTAGGCCAGTAGTCAGTCAATGAGCAAGGCTGTTGGCTATGTCATTTGAAAAACAACGGATGTAATATAGGGCAAATAAAAGAAACTGCCAAAAAATTAAATAAATGTCTTCCGGGCTTCTTCTTTTTCTTCTAGGGTTTGTCTGTTTAGGCCTCACCTTGTGCGGGTGCCACTCCTGGGCGTCTTGACATCCCTCCTGTCACCGTCGTCTTCTGACCGGACATCATCGGAGGACTGGTTATCATGCATCTCATCTAGGTCGTGGTTTTCCACCTTCAGGTGTCCAGCCAAGCTCGAAGCAAGTCCTTTGTGTAAAGGCAAAATATATGACAACACTTATTTTGTTATGCCATCCTATTCATCCATTCACAGTCATACAAAACAACCTGTCACATTTCAGAGTGCACTGAAGTGTACTTTGGGCCGAACCTCTGAAGGTTTCCAATGTTTGGTTGAGCTCAGCGGTGGACGTGGAACCAGCAGCCGCCAGCCCTGCGTGGGTCATAGCATCATCTCGGTGTGGAGCCCCCTGTAGGAGGAGAGCCTGTCATGACATGTTGGCTGCCTTTCAATACTTTTCCTTGGGCTTGATCACTGGAGCTCCGAGCTCCAGCAGTTGTGCGATAAAGGAGCGATGTAGATTTTGGACCACATTGCTCCTTTGCTCCATTAAATGGCCCCTATTTTACCAACAAGTGTGAGTGTTATTAGCCATAACAAGCTGTTTCACAATCTGCCTTGCCCTGTGACTTAGTGACATCAGAAGTGGGAGTGTCAGACGTCTATCCAGATGTATGCTGGATAGATCGGTCTGTCAGTCCACCCAGTGGACTGTAGCAGATGGTAGACTTATCTATCCATCATACATTCAGGTGGACACCCACTTGTGATGTCACTTGTAATCACACTCACACCTGCTGCTAAAATAGGCCCTTTAAAGTCAACGTCGACTGTTGATGTTCTGACCAATCACAACTTTCGGACTTCGTAGCCAATCACATCTGTTAGATGCGGCCAAACAGCGGTGTGATAACTAAATGTCTGATGACGTACTCGTTGAATCGCAAAAACACTACTTGTTAGGATGTGGATCAACACTGAGGATGTAGAGGAGAACTAGGAGTGTGTTTGGGGGGGTTCTTTCTCTTTTCTTATGGAATGTAAGGCGCTGTTGCCCCAGCGGGGGTGGGGGGGTTGTTGTGTGTTCTGGCGAGGGAAGGAATCTGCCCCTTTCACCGCTCAGCCTGGGTATAAGAGATCCAGCTGAGGATCTCTGTCTTGGAAGGGGAAGGGGATGGGGATTCTCATGCACACTCCCAACCATTTAGACCTCCTGAGTTCTTAATGGGCAATTAGGGGAGTTGTGTCTGGTGAAGCTTGGCGGCTGAGGAAACTTCTCCCACACAGGAAGTGTTCAGTGTGTTCAGTAAGACTCCACCATGTTACGTCTGACAGATGGATGTTATAGATGACAATGCTACAACTCGAAACACACATTTATCTTTTTCGACAATCAAATAAAGGGCAAACCGATATGGTGTCAGATGTATAGAATTGTACAGGCATCTAAGATCTTGTATCTAAAATCTAAAAACCAAAATAAAATGTTACCAATTGTAATAGAATATTTTAAAGAGTATTGCAATAGGCAAGGGAGATTTTATGAAAGTTAAGAACAGACCAATGATTAAATAGGACCCTAGTTTTATGTAAGCCAGTTTAAAATAAAGTTGTTACAATTTGTACAATAATAGCTCAGATGATGAAAACCCTCAATACCTACAAATGAAACTAAATGTGCCCACATTTTACCACAGTTTCACTGCACTTCTGTGTTCTTTGTGAGTCTCTTTACAGGCTTGGGGGGAAATGCCTATTTTCAAGAGACGTATATTTCCTTTATACCCAAGAGGAGAGCATAAAAACTCTTTCCAGACCGAAGAACAACTTCAGTCCATTTTGCCTGGTTTCCTCATTTCACTTTCACCCTTGTGGATACTGCCTTCCTCAAAACGAGGCGGAGTCTTGAGCCAGCACATTACACTTATGGAAAATATGTGGTCGTGAATTGAACTGCTCCGTGTGGAAAATGTCATTGTTGACCCATTCGAAACAGGTGGCTGTAGTTGGCAATGTATTCAAGACCAGTTAAAACAACTATCCATATTTCAAGATCTTTTGATGTGGAACTTTTAAAGTCCTGGAAACCTGCAATTTCCTAAACATTGTCTGCATCTGTAAAAGTGTTCCTACCAACGCGGCTGTCCGACTTGGAACCAATGACGAGGGAGGAAAGTTTGCTCCAATGGCTGCTATTGGCCCATTTTGTGCTTGACCCAGCAGACTGTGTATGTCGCTGGGCAGACTGGTGGTAGAGCCCACTGCATGGTTCCGCAGAACCAGGATTGCATCATCCAGTCTGTCCAGACGGTCTTCCATCCGGGACTGGAATATTGCCGAGGGAATTCAAGAGTAAATAGTAGGGAGAGGGAGAAAAGACAGGTAGACAAACAGAGCAGCTTAATATATGTAAGCATATTGGGGCTACAAAAAAATGAGGGCACGGCAATGTTTGCATGGGTAAGAGCTTTGAAAGTGCAAAACATACAAACACCTAAGCAGAGGCAATACAAACACAAGAACAAGTGAGCCATTTCAGCTTAAAGTGTTCTAAGAATATCCCAAATCAACAATTAGTCTTTGCCTCTAAATAACTACATTACATAGATTCTACCACCCTCTTGGCATACTTAAAACATTGAAACAACTTATAATCGTGGGTAAGATGGTTACGGCAAGCCAAAATGGCAAAATAAAAATAGCTACCGTCAAAAACGAAAAATGTGCCGCCAAGCATGAGATTCAAAAATAAGGAGGTGAGGATGAATGGGAGACAGGAAGTGTAAGGGCTTGATCTGAAGGTACCTCACAGACATCCTTTAAGAAAGACATGGCATCCTGCAGATGCTCATGTAGCTGCTGATGAACTCGGTTTTTCTGGCAAAGTCACATAAGGAATAAGAAGGAAAACGGTCACTAGAAATTGTATTGATCAACGTTGTAGTTGTGTGTGTTTCAGTAAAGACGTGCATGTACACAGATCAAGGGAAATTCCCTTCACCTTTTGCAATTTATATGTTCGCAACATGTGTTGAACAAAACATGGCATCGATCCCCTACAAGAGCCTGGGGTCTGAGTGAAGTGTTCATGCGTGCATGTCCACCACCGCTCCTGTTGCAGTGCAGCAGAGGATTTCTCGGAACGGTGGTTCAATGCGACAGCTGCCAATTCCACCCATTCACTTACTACCCATTCCTGTTCATTCCTTCATCCCACCCCAACACTGTCATCCATACACTGGCCCAGGGAGTAGAGGACAGATGGCCGATCCCACCCAAGAGGCAGGTATTATTCAATGTAGCTAGCCTTGACTCTGACAGGAATCTTTATGTAACGCTATACGTCTACTCTCCATAGGGCCCATGCATACAGTGAATAGCCATAATAACCCATAACGCATAAGAGTGGTGACAACGGGAGGAGAGTGTGTTGGCCTTACCAGTGAGTGAATGGAGTTCTCGTAGTTTGGGGAGGAAGGAGTGTGTCCACCGGCACGAGGCCATTGGTTATTACCTGATAAGCACAAAAGCAAGCCAAAGAGAAATTTTATAACATGACATTCTGATTGTCTGGTTATCTGTTGGTTTACTAGATACGTTTCATTGTCAGTAAGGCCAAACTGCATAGTATGAAAATATGAACATCATTGGGACCGAAGAAAACATGAAAACCAACAGATTGCCCAAGCTTGTATGCCTTTTCCTCTATATCAACTACCAAACAAACACAGCCTTACTGAATGTATGCATGAAGGCAGCAGGGTGTGTGTGAGGCTCTTTCCAGCTGAAGGCTGTTCTCAGTACTCCGTCTGCTTTCCATTATAGTGGAAAGCTGCCAAACCCAGCCTACATCCTGGCAAAAACTACAATCAAATGAAGTCTAAACTTCTCCCAGCTAATCTCTTCACTCGTTTTATTATTTAACCTTTTTATTCTACCAAATGTAGCAATTATTACAGCAATGTTTGTTCCAATCTAAAATAAATTAATAACAAGATATTGAACGTTGCTTTGAAAGAGGACAAGGGAAAGTGGCTGTAGTGCCTGTAGTTTCCCACTGGTGTGACTCAAGAATCCTACATGGCTGCTGTGAAAAATGTGCCACTTTTTTTTGTCCCCACATTTAACATAGAAGGCTAATTGCAGAAACCAGCCATGAGTAACGTGCTTTAATTCACTGAGTAACATGCTTTAATTCACTGAGTAATGTGCTTTAATTCACTGAGTAATGTGCTTTAATTCACTGAGTAACATGCTTTAATTCACTGAGTAATGTGCTTTAATTCACTGAGTAATGTGCTTTAATTCACTGAGTAATGTGCTTTAATTCACTGAGTAATGTGCTTTAATTCACTGAGTAATGTGCTTTAATTCACTGAGTAATGTGCTTTAATTCACTGAGTAACATGCTTTAATTCACTGAGTAATGTGCTTTAATTCACTGAGTAATGTGCTTTAATTCACTGAGTAACATGCTTTAATTCACTGAGTAATGTGCTTTAATTCACTGAGTAATGTGCTTTAATTCACTGCAATTCTCATGCACATTTTTTGTAAACCTCATCATCCTTTTAGATTTATTGCCCTCAAATTAGATGAAAACAATACAGGTTATAAGAACAAAAAAAACGGCCTTCTAAAAGGGAAGTATAAATGATTCGGGGCTTTACTACATGCTGGTGCAGTGAGTGGTGCTCGGCTGGATGTATGGAGGAGGTATGGGGGACATCTGTGTTGAGCTCATCCTCACCAGCTAAGACAACCTCAGTAAATAACCGATATCTCGGCCAATCCCTTTAAAACTAAATCGAAATTGGAAGCCTTTACAGCCTGAAGGCACCCTGGATGGGCTGAGGAACAACAGCTGAGGAAGTGCATACATCAAGAGACAGCTGTTGCGGAATATTATCACACATTTGTGGGCACGATTGCCAACAAAGAAAATACCAACCTCTCCCTAATTCTCAATTTTCTTGGACATTATATGTATAATAACTGATCATGCTTTCATTGGTTAAACTACTAGATGAGACACTCTCATTGGGTGCCCTGAAGGCATGTAAGGTCTATTGGTTAAGCCCTTCATTACAGGGGCCCCGTTACACGGTGCCCCTTGAACAATGAATACTGCACAAGAAACAATATTTTCCTTGGCTAAGGATACAGTAAAGGGTAGAAATAATATTATATGATGGTATTTATTATCTTTCATACATGAACTGCAACATGCTGGAATGATTGTATAAGGATTGCATGTCTACAAAATATTATATTGTGGTGACTTTAAAATCGATTTGTCCTCCCATTCTTTGGTCTAACCAAGTGACAGCCATGTTTGTGAAGCCCAGACGGTAGAGACTAGCATGTAGCTCCTCTGACGGCCTACAGGTGGTTCACTAGAGACTAGCATGTAGCTCCTCTAACGGCCTACAGGTGGTTCGCGGTAGAGACTAGCATGTAGCTCCTCTAACGGCCTACAGGTGGTTCACGGTAGAGACTAGCATGTAGCTCCTCTGACGGCCTACAGGTGGTTCACTAGAGACTAGCATGTAGCTCCTCTGACGGCCTACAGGTGGTTCACTAGAGACTAGCATGTAGCTCCTCTGACGGCCTACAGGTGGTTCACTAGACTAGCATGTAGCTCCTCTGACGGCCTACAGGTGGTTCACGGTAGGTGGAAGCAGACGAGTGACCCGCCACCAATCTAAGTCAACGGGAATAACTTTGTTTTCGTTCTGGTAATACAATGCCAATACATTTTTGGACCGAATTGAAACGAGGTGTAGGTGTATGTAGTATATATGGTATAAGAAAAGGCCTTCCTACCTGCCCTTCCGGAGGGGGTAGGGGCAGCGGTCAGCGCTGAGCCCAGGGAGGTGTCCCCCGCGGCGGCTGTGAGAGGCGTGGGAGAGCCCGCCGGGGTGGGGGGGCTGCTTGTGTGGTCAGGAGAGTAAATCTGGAGGATAGAGAGCAGATGACAGGTGAGTTCAAACGCATGTTAGGAGAGGAGGAGAGCAACATGGGGGTCAATGATTCAAGAAAAAATGACAGCCTGTTGTTTCCGGTCCTATTTTATAGTATGCGTGTTACCACGATGTAGCCAAAAGTTACCTTATTGATTTAAAGCCAAAGTGACAATAAAATTGTCACTTTGTCAAATTTATTGCAATTTATTACAATCATTGGTTCTTTGTCCAACTCAAAGGACCACAGTTACTAGACTGTGTTAGTTTATCCGCTGCAATAATACTGATATTGTAGTTTGAGGATGACATGTCTATCATGACAACAGAGGAATTGGGGAACCCGGGGATTACATCAAACCAAACCAAACAAAGATTGAACTTGTTTCAACAAATGCTGGATTAAGCACAGCACACATCTCTGATTAAGAGGAGATCGTGTCATTATGGAAGATATCTCTGAGAACCAAGAGTCTTAAGGAGGACCCCAACCAATTAACAGTCCTATGATCAAATTGAAATCGCAGGAAACTGTTTGAGCTCTGTGGGGAGGATAGAGTGCAAATCATCATCAATAATCTCCTTATTCAGTCTTGATCTCTGGGCTTTGGTGTTTCAATCAACTGTGGGACTGAAGCTAAAGGCGTGTTTGCTGAACAGGGGGGTGGAAAGACAAATGAATTCTAAATGTTACAAATATATTGCTTGAAAGCACACTGCTATCCACTCCTCCAGCATGATCACTCTCAAAACACAATTCAGTTAAAGAGTATGGAGGATTGTCATAGCGAAACCAATGCTGCCAAATGAAAACAAATCCCCAAATTAAAAAAGCCAAAAGTAATTTACGAAATCACCCAATGAGATCCGGTTTTTCCTTGACCGCTGCAGCTGGAGTCAGTCTAAAGCACGACACATTGACTGTAATAAATCCCACTCCTCCTTGTCAGGGTTTGTGGTCCCAGAGACAGCAGGAGGCCAATAAGCACAGCTAATTCAGAATGGAAGAGAACAAAAGCCACACAAAGGGTGATGCGTGGAGTTGGACCCCAGCAGTTGGGGGCCCCCTGGGCCCCTCACCCCGACCAGGCAAGCCCAGTGTTGCCCAACCGTGTCGCTTCCTTCCAGCTTTGTCATGCTAATCGAATTTAGTCTGCAAATACAAAAATACTTAATTTGTTATAATCAACAATCCTCCTTCCATTTCAGAAATATTGATTGAGTATTTTAATGCTTTGGTCACCATCGAGGTTTGCGCAAACATTGATTTTTCCCACATGTGGTCATATTTCTAAATTATGAGAAGATTCTTCCAAAATTATTATTATGTACCGATAAATATGGGGAGTTTAACCCTACCACATTTAAGTGTTTCACAAATATTGTCCTCCTTCGTTTGCCCGACCATGTTGGTTTGTTGGTCCAAATGACTCACTTGAGAGAGAAAAAACAATGTAACTTCAAGAGTTCAAACATAAATAAATCAGAGATATACCCGAGATGTCATGGATAGGAAGGCTCTAAGAGTATTTTGAATGTACTATTCCCGTTCTTGAATAGACTCAGTTTAAGCCCACAATTATCCAGGCTTAGGCCAAAAAACAACTGCAAACATATCCTCTGGGCTTTTTTCTTTAATCAGCATTCAGTATAGCACTTAATTCCCCATGTGACCAAAGAGATCACCTTCTACAGAGCGAGCAGGGTTGTTGTTCTAATGCTCTCTCGGTGGGCACTGAAATGAAAATACATGTTACACAAGAGCATAGAAGATACGGATGTGATTTACTCTCTGAAGACGGATTGTCCTGCAAAGGAACATGTTTTCTGTGTGTTTTGCAGCAGTGTTTCCCAACCTGTGCCGTCTTCTGTACCCTTACAGCACCATCATTATGGCCCAAGCACATTTAATCATTTTAATGGAAGAAGCGGAAGTATACCTCTATTACTGCATCAGCAACTATCAACATAATAAAATGTAACATATTCATGTCTCTTACATAGTCATTTTAGTTTTGTAGGTATAACAAAGCAAAACCTACTCCCTGTAACCTTCCCCTAGTTGGGAATCAGAAATGATGCTCAAACTAAACTGACA
>OOFG01061075.1:0-10020 GCA_900323295.1 Molva molva
ACGACAGTGTGCAGTACTTAAAAGTGAGAAGTAAATCTCTTGGAAGACTAAACTTGAAATAATACATGACTGTAAAGTGTGGTATTTGCACATGGGTGGCTACCTAATTGTAACCATCCTGTAGCCTTGCTGTTGCAAGTGCTGCAGTGTTTCAGCTGGAGCTTTAATACATGTGGTCTGCATCTGGCTGTTAGCACGTCGATACGTATGCATGTAGGTCTATGTATGTTTAGGATACAGGTGGTAACAGTAATGAAGATGATGATGACGTAGCGTAACAGGAAATAGCCCAGATGCCTTGTCAAATATATATATATATTTTTTAAATCTTTATTATGCTTTTATTTTATAGTGGGGGCATGCACATTGCATATCAATCTGAGTTTGATAATAATAATCAAGATAATACTAATATGACAACATTAATTAAAGGCATTTGGTTAGACCTACAATCAATCAGAGCAATGAAACATGTGATATCGCTGAGCACTGCGTTGGTAAATTAAACCTTTACCGAAACCTGTCGGAAGTAAACACATCTTTCTTGTCATCAAAAGCTTTATATGCAGTTGTTTTAGCTTCTTTTAGAGTAAATACACCATCCAGTTTGTTTAATACTGTCGCCATAGTGGATTCAACATTCCGCTCCACATCAGCGGCAGCCATCTTGGTCATCTAGTCGTCGTATCAAACCCGACCCATAATAGAGGATTGGCCCGATCCGTGCCAGGTCAGCTGGTAATCTGTCTGGTCAGCTGGTAATCTGTCTGGTCAACTGGTAATCTGTCTGGTCAGCTGGTGATCTGTCTGGTCAGCTGGCGATCTGTCTGGTCAGCTGGTGATCTGTCTGGTCAGCTGGTGATCTGTCTGGTCAGCTGGGTCCAGACGGGTCCAGACCGTCTGCCAGAGCAATTTAAACATGTGCTTGTAGATTCGTCTGGTTCCCAGCCTACGTGAAACCCAGAAAAGTATCTAGCAGAAATAGTAGACCTCTTTAGACATTCAAATATGTTTCTTAATCATTAAAGTCTGCTTGATGGATCGGAAAATTCATTTTCTCAGTGTTGGAGGCTGCGGGAAAATAATAAATGCCATTTCATATCCTTTCTATCAATAATACTTATTTCCACTCTGCCCCCAGTTTGATCAAGGATTTAAGGATTTTGAAACTAAACTCTTGGCTCAATAACAGGCAGCGACCGAATAATCCGCCCTTGTATGATACACACATCATGATATGGGCAGGATGCACAGCAATCATTCACTGTTCGGGTTTTGCTCTAACCAAACTACGGCCGCATATCTCTGCCAAATATTGCGAGAAAAAAAATGACTGCATGTAGACACAACTAACACATCCATTATACTTATAGTGGCCTCATGAGCAGTAATTAACTGCTCACGAGAGCAATAATATAGCCTGCGAGGAGAATATCATTCATTGAGCGTGCACATAATATGAAGCAGCACGCAAATGATGCCCCCATGCACACAAATGCTGTCTTTGCTCTTGTGTTAAGACAGCATCTCATGCAGAAGGTAGACATTTTGCTGACTTGTCAAATACAAGCCACAAACCGTAAATAACCTCTTCATCCCGAGAGAACCCGTATCCGGGCCACCCCCCACCCTCCCAAAAGCAACGATGTCATTAAGCATTTAAAAATTTGAAAAGGCCGTCATGTGACCCATTCCTGGAAGGCTTAGATTCTCAACTTTTAGTCTATTATAATGATTGTTAGCCAAATGAAACACAATTCCAACCCCAAACTAAATAATAAGCATGTTACAACAAGTTTATGTATTTCATGTGCACGTGCACAGCAATAGCAACCTTTTTCACGTCATGTTATCTACACAAGTTATATATCATATATATGAAAGCTGAGACTCCACTGGTTCCAACAGTACAAACTATATTACTCTGTGACCAAAACCTAACAGTGGTAAATTTCCTTCAATCAGAACACCGTTTTTAGAGCCATCTACTGGCCGTATGGTGCTATAGCGATGGTTTGACTCTGTGTTATTCAATTCTGTTCGCCATGATCTTTCAATAGAGGGGTCAAATGTTAAAATTGAATAATGGGTTCTCGAGATATCCACCTGTTTGTGTCTCATCACGTTTGCATTGTCATTTTATATTATATTTATGCTGTGTTGCAGCTTCATTCACTCTGACCCAGTAGAATCCACATTGATTATTTAACTTGCACAACAAGCAACAAACAGGTGTGTTTTTGTATTTTGGTACCAAGATTACATATTATAGTCCTTGTCGTCTTGGAGATACTCTATTTACTTCCAGCTATTTTCTCCAAAATCCTGAGGAGGTCTAGTGATGAAGATCATTGTCTAATATCGACAGTAAGTAGTAAAGTTCTGATGATGCTTTTGCAATGAACATAGAAATCAAATAGATCTAATTGATTTAGAATGCAAACGTTGCAATAAAAACAACTTAACTTGCAGTAACTTCAAAGTAAAAGATGCAAACATGATATATGAATACAATAAAGGGATGTGAAATGACGAAAACACATTAAAAAAATATTCTCCACCATATGTTTGCCTGGCATGGAGCCGTCCCACAGCAGCAAAGCACAGTTCAACCTCACAGGATAACAGGAAGGGTGCTGCTTTGGTTACTGGGTGGACTCAGTGTCCAGATGTGTTCCTGCTTTTATTGGTCATGGATTTTTATTGGACAATTCCAGGGCTCCCTCTTCGCTGGTACTAGAGAAGGATGGAGAAAACAAGTGCACACGGTGCAGCTGAGAACAAGCTTGACCTCCGTCACAACCCCGTCACGTCTGCATGTGTCAGAGACACGGAGCCCTTTCAAGTGGTACGAGGAAATGAGTCATTTATTTACAGGGAAGAAAGAAAAAAGAAAGAAACAAAACAAACTCAACAATTTTGTTGCGTAGCAATTTTATTAGGTGGATCAAGAAAAAGGAGAGGTTCACATTATATCATGCATGTCTTTATCTTAACACTCGGGTTGGTTGTTCCAGACCGCTGGGCACACGTGTTTTTGATCAGGCCACCAGGAAGAGAGGCTTGAGAATGGCTCATTAGAGGTGTTTAAAGTGGCCGAGACTTGCACCTTCTACTTAAGACGTCTTGAGGACCATCTCTGCCATGTGTACAGTAGGAACGATTTGACATCTAGGCCTCAGCACAGGATTAATACTATGGAAATGTCAGATGAATAAATGTTTTCCAAGTTGGAGTACAGTTATCCTAATGGCCTCCTTGTCTTGTTGCTGCTTTCTCTGCTAGCAAACGTAGAATTAATTTGAACCCTGGTGTTTTAAATATGTGTATCCTGGCAGAAAAACAATGCCTACAACATTGGCTGTTTTTTGTTTCTTAAGTTACATCTAAAATATGGATAGAAACTGAATAGAAAGATGTTGCACAAACTAAAACCATTTGCCCTACAGATATTAATCTTGAATTTCAGCCAGGATAGAAAAATAAATAAATAATCACACTCATAAGTTCCACACAATGGTCTTGGGACTGCTGACATGCAGGATGGATCTGGTTGATTCTAGTTGTTGGCCCTGCAGAACAGCTATGGCCATGGTAGTTGTGACACTGGTTACATCAGAAATTGCACACTACATACATCCAATGTGTACGGTTTTCTGGCATAGCCGACTATTAGCATGCAAGCCAAAAGTATCTTATTTTTGGACATAGGTTTCGCCATTCTGCAAGCTGGCGGCCGTAATTTATCTTTGTACTTTTAGTTGACCGTTTTTTTGCATACTATGTGTAAATATGATTTCAGACATACTACATAATATTCTTGCATATAATTGATTATGCTAGTGTGGAGTCTCTTTCAAATACAAGCCACTTCCAGTTTTGGACAGAATTTACCAACATATAATGGGTTACTACAGACAGTCAGCGATTTCTGCTAATACACAGGGCTATTTATGTGTTATTTCTTTACAAGTGTTATTATCATTCCCCGGTGTCTAGCTACATGCATGGGCCCCAGCAGCCCTTGTTCCCTAAATACATGCCAGGGGTAGTCAACCAGACAGCAGGCCACGCCCCTGGAGCTAGTGACCACACCCCTGGAACTGCTAACCATGCCCCAGGGGCTAGTGACCACGCCCCTGGAGCTAGTGACCACACCCCTGGAACTGCTAACCATGCCCCAGGGGCTAGTGACCACACCCCTGGAGCTAGTGACCACGCCTCTTGGGGTGGTGACCACACCCACTTGGGGTTCAGCATAACATTTGAACCTGCGCCAGGTTCTGTTTCCGATCCTACAACTCAAAGTATTCCGTAACTGCGTTCAAATAAGCTAAAGGATGAGCTAGAGTATTAGCTAAAGTAGCTTATGTATTGTGTATTGTGGCAATGCTGGGATATGTAATTCGGACTCTTCATGTGTGTCCAATCATGTGTAATGATATATGATTCAATTCATCATTATTTTGGAGGGATCCTATATTGGTTGTTATTTGATAATGGACGTTTCTAGGCTTGGTGTGCAGTGTGGCACTCTAGGGCTGGTTGGTTTGAGTCTAAATGGCTCACCAAACCAAAACAAATGCTTTGTTCCCTTTGCAATTTCCCCAAGACATAACACAGGCATGAATACTACAATACCTATTTGTCACAGGAGGTTCTTTCAAAAGCGTTTCTTGTAAAAGTGGAACCGTCTGAGCCATAAAGCATGATGCCAACATTTATATTAATAAAAGTGAAATGCCACATAAGCTCTCTCACATACTGTGGTTTGTTTTTCAAGAGGGATATTTCTCGCCTTTAAAGAAATATAGATGGAGCTGTTTTGTCTGCACTGTTGCATTGACATATGTAGCAGAGCTGACTTCTGGCCCACAGCCTGCAGTGGCACCTCTGTAAAATGGCTTGATTTCCCAAAAAACACTTTCCTCCCGCCATCTTGAGGGGCATTCATCTTACATGTGAGGAGATGATGAACCCTTGATCCGGTAGTCTATAGATGTATAGAGACTCCGTATCCCAACATGCACCTGGCTCAGACCACTGAGGCATAAACAAGCGACCACACGTACATGTGATGTGGAGAGAATGCTCTACCTACTGTCTATTGATATGCCTTCTTTCCACTGATGAATGAATTCTCGATTTTTAAATGTCTGTTTTTGGTAAAGAACCTTTTAAAAATAACATAAAAGTTCGACTCCTGGATGAGCCAAATATGACCTAATGCCTCATGACCCATGGATTCCAGTGGTACTTGATCTTTTCATGATGTGTGGTTCTGTTTCTTCTCTCTGGGTTCAGCTCTGGAACAGGGAGCATATAGTTTGGAACCAACCACATAACCAACAAGAAAATGTTAAAAGATGATTCAGAAGATTTTATAGATATTTTTTGGCAGATTTTATCAGTTTCTCCAAAAAAAAGATTATGATCATTGCGGGTAACAAAACAGCAATGGGCTATTGTAACATGCCACGGGGCTGTGCACAACCTCCAAATCACAGAATTATGTTTGAAAGTGTTTCATTCAATTTATTCAGTACAGCTGTCTAACTTGATTCTCCACAGACCGAATATGAATGTCAAATCAAAAGAGAAGGGGGAGAGAGGGATCTCCAAGAGGGACAGACGGCAGAGGAGAATGAGACAGTGATGCATTGCGAAAGGGGAAGAGCAATCCAAAACTCTTTAACAGCCTTGTATAATAATGACATCTCCCAAACGACTCACAACAGATCCCAGGGTTCTGTGAATTGTGAGCTAGAGCACTTGGATAAGGATCTCTCCGATCATCGGGTTCTGTTACAGCCCAGTTCACAGCCATCCACACATCTGTAAAGCCAGATCCAGGGGTTTCTGTCAGTTCCATAAAGCAGTAAAAGCTACAGGGACTTTCAATGATGTCACCGACACAGCATCTGTTGCACTGTTGTTCTGTCCCTGTACAAATGTCTGTGCATGCGTGCATAATGTGCACATTTCCATGTAGGAATGTGTTCATGCATTGCACTAATGTATTTAAGGCAAAAAATGACGTGTAATTTGTCTGTATATGTCACGTGTTTGTGTTTGTGTGCTATCAGGTCTCTCTTGGAAATTAGGTGTTCAACCTCCAGGAGACTGAATAAATAACAAAAATATAAGAGAAATAAAGACATAGAAGATATATTTACACATTAAGAGAAAGCCCATTGGTGATTTACTGTTGATGGAAGTGTCCTAACAGCCCCTTTCGGGCTGGGCATCTGTCAGATGCAAGGCAATAAATTAATGCAAAAAACAATACTAAACTACACTACGGAGGCATTGACTCATTCACAACAAATGTATTTCAACATATTGTCCCTGTGTGGCTGCCTGGCACTCCACTTCAGTCTGTGTGTGTACACTGACCGATAGACCCCTGTTGTTGGCTCGGATTACCCAACAGGACAGGAGGGTTTACAGCAGAGGCACACGAGAGCTGCTGGACCAGGGAGCGGAGACGTCACCCTTGGTACTGTTCCACCCAAAACTGCGGGAGGGAAAAAGGGACAGAGGGAAAGAGAGAGTAAGAGAGAGAGACAGAGAGACAGAGAGACAGAGAGACAGAGAGAGAGAGAGAGAGAGAGAGAGAGAGGGTGAAAGAGAAGCATGAGCAATCAATGCCACTGTCCCCGCCAAAGAAAGTGAAAGCCTCATACGTGTCGTATGAGGCTTTTGCAGAGTCAAACGGGTTGTGTTGGGTGAAGTCCCTCTACAGGGCAGGGCGCTAGAATCCATCCAATGATATTGTGATGATATCCATGATATTGTGCCCTTGTTGGATGTTAGATAGTTGAAACTTTAAAGGAAGAAGTGCAAAGAGCATAGACTGTTGAGGGTCAGAGAGACACATTTCTATCACTACACACAAAGACACACACACAGGCATGCACGGCATATGCACGCACACACGCACGCACTCAGGTACGCACACGCACACACACACACACACAGGCATACACACCATACGCACACACGCACACACGTACGCACACACACACACAGGCATTCCCGCCATACGCACTCACACGCAGGTACGCACACGCACACACACACACACACAGGCATGCACGCCATACGCACACACGCACGCAGTCACATACGCACACACACACACGTACGCACACACACACACAGGCATGCACACCATACGCACGCACACACTCACGTACGCACACACTTACACATACGCACACACACACACACACCTGCACACACGCACGGCATACGCATGCACGCACGCACGCACGCACACACACACAAACACTGCTGTATTATTTCCCCAAAAGTTAAATGTGATGATTTCTATATTCTTTAATATTTAGATGCGAACATGATGCGTCAAAGAATGCTTTAATCTTAAACCACCTTGTACCCATATGTGTATGCAGCCTGCAGTAAT
Source organism: Molva molva (assembly GCA_900323295.1). Taxonomy (NCBI): domain Eukaryota; kingdom Metazoa; phylum Chordata; class Actinopteri; order Gadiformes; family Lotidae; genus Molva; species Molva molva. The sequence continues at coordinate 7,430 of OOFG01061075.1, forward strand.
CAAATATATACTTCCAGGTAAATGTCTCGCTATTTCTCTCAAGGACACAGATGCGCGCAGACACACACACACACACACACACACACTTGATGTTCACACATACATGTACATAAACATGCAAAGAAATAGAGATTACTGCATCTACAAACACGCACAAACGACTTCACAATCACAAATTTACACAAGTGCAAAGAAGCAAAAACAGATGTGCACACATGGAGAAATGACTGCTCTTGAATACCACTCAGGGAAAGAGAGAGAGAAAGAGAGAGGGAGAGAGAGAGGGAGAGAGAGAGGGAGAGAGAGAGGGAGAGAAAGAGGGAGATGTCTGTGTCTCTAATTACCTTTGTTTGGTGTAGCGTCATGGCCACAGAGGTAAACAACATTAACACCAGGACGAGAGCAGAAACGCAAATCCCTTTCAATCAAATCTGTCACTTGAGAAAATTGGATAATTCGACTTTCCATATTTTCACCACAATTACTTTCTATATGTGTTCTTAAATGGGGAAGGGGGGGGGGGCTGCCCCCCTGATGGTGACTCATAAAGTTTCTGTCTGGAAGGAAACAAGCTGTGGACACAGCAACAGCGGTGCAGGGTGGACTGTGGAAAGTGAATGTATTGCTTTTGGAACAAAGGATTGGGAACTCCAAGGTGCTTAACAGGGGGTTGTTTCCACGTAGGCCAGGGATGAACCGTCGGTGTGGGAAACAATGGAGCAAAAACACCGCCCTTTGTTGATTTTGTCAGCGGCAAAAATACAAAGATTTGCTTAAAATATGACTTCAAGTAATACTGTAATCTACTACTACAACACAGCCGTTGCTACTATTATGCTGTTCTACGAATCCTGTTATGAATCATAACAACAACAAGACGGGTCTGCCACATGTATTGGGTTGTGGTTGATTCGGACTCGGAGAAAAAAATCGGGAGACTTTTTTTTCGAGTTGGTTCGTTCCGTTTGGCGCTTTCGATTAGCATAACATTTCATGCATATTTCACTACAAAGACAAGAAAAATCTCAGTTTCACCTCCTCAGGGAACAGGAATTAACGCTACGGTCCGTAAGGCCAACCGCCATTTCCTCCCCTTAGAAGGAATCATTTCCAAATGAAGTATTGTGTGGATATAAGTATTTTAAAAAGCATGTGGCGTAATGATAGAATGACAGCTCCAGAAATTATACAGCATTAAGTGTACAGCCATTGGCCCTCAGGAAGGGAAAATCTTGTCAGTAATTAACCTGATCCAACTTCGTCCTCATCATCATCATGATGAGGTTAACGCACTCAGCAGGTTCTGATTTGTGGGATGATTCAGACCGGACAATGTTTTCTTTTCCTTATTCTTTTGTGGTGGGATTGTGTTGTTTGGATTCTCGTTGGCGATGACATCCTATTATCCGGACTAGTTAGCATGATTGATATTACAACACAGGATACGTTTGATTCTGATTAAAACAGGTTGCTATGGTTGCCATTACAACAGGGCAATCTGATTTAAACTGAATCACATCATGTCTATTACAGATCGCACCACCCCTCTCTATCCCTCTTCTGTGAGGGAATCTGCATGCATGCATTTGAGAGAGCATGCATGTGTTTAATTCCTCATCAGAATCAGAATCAGAAATGAAAATTTATAGATCCCCGGGGAAAATTGGGTCACGTTACATCATATGTGTAGGTATTTATTGTGGGGGGTGTGTGTGTGTGTGTCTGTGTCTGTCTGTATGTGTGTGTGTGTGTGTGTATGAGTGTATGTTTGTGTATGGATGTGTTTGTATGTCTGTATGTGTATGTGTGGTCGTGTGTGCGTGTGTGTCCGTATGGGTTTGTATGTGTGTGTGTGTGTTTGTATGTGTGTGTGCGCGTCTGTGTGTGTGTGCGCGTCTGTATATGTGTCTTTATGTGTGTGTCTGTAGGTGTGTGTGCATGTGTCTGTATGTGTATGTGTGTATGTGTGTGTGTGTGTCTGTGTCTGTGTCTGTATGTGTATGTGTATGTGTATGTGTGTGTGTGTGTGTGTGTGTGTGTGTGTGTGTGTGTGTGTGTTTGCATGTGTGTGTGTCTGGTGGAGAGCCAGGAAGGGTCTCCAACCGGGCCAGTCTGAGGGGGCCAGGCTTGGCCAAGGGAAACACTAGGAGAGCCAGTGAGTGAAAACATGTCCTCTTCTTTCCAGCACACAACACAATCCCAGGCCTCCTGCAGCCTGCCCACTTTCCTACTACAACAGTCTCAACAGATTAAGGAGATACAAGGGGGGGATCATCAAAGCGGGGGCCCGGGGGCCCGGGGCCACGTGGCGCTGGGGGGAAAGTGAACTTTGAAAGATAAAACAATAAAAAAAAACAAATCCAGCGCAATTAAAATATACTTGGTGGTGTTGCGTTACATCGATGCATCTTCACAAATTAACTGCTGTTCATTTGATGAATACAATTACATTTTTTTCTCTATTTGGAAATCATATATTTCATGTTTTGGGTGTGTGTGTGTGTGTGTGTGTGTGTGTGTGTGTGTGTGTGTGTGTGTGTGAGCGCGTGTGTGTGAGTGTGTGTGTGTGTGCGTGTGTGTGTGTGGGGGGG
>OOFG01061114.1:0-14234 GCA_900323295.1 Molva molva
TTATTAAACTTATTAAAAAAAATGGAATCTAATGGGAGATGAGACATGTGGACATTCGGGATAAACAAACTCAAACCACCCGACTCAATGAGACGACTCAAACCGCCTGCCTCAATGAGACGACTCAAACCGCCTGCCTCAATGAGACGACTCAAACCGCCTGACTCAATGAGACGACTCAAACACTTAAATAAGCTTTATTAGGAGCTCCTCAACAGCTGTGACACGCCAGGCAACGCACAGCCAGTAAAAGTGCAGGTCTTCCTCATGATCTCCAACAGTAACACAGGGACCCGTGGGGGAGCATATCCCACCAGGGCATAATCACACACACATTCAAAGGTATGGCTAGATTTAAAAGACCAACAGGTGTGAGGTTTGATTAGTCTTTGCAAGGCGTTTAAAAATCGATCCACTGACATCACAGGTCAGAGTGTCCACGGTGATGTATTATGGATAGATCCAACTGCAGCTGTACGAGTTGGTACAGTCCACAAGGGGAAGGTGATTGGGGAGTTGATCTATCCACCATACATCTAGGCATGTCTTGTCATGAGTAATCACTCTCACAGCTGGTGGTCCATTAGAGGCCCTTTAAACACTTTGCTTTAGCACTGAAAACCGATTGACGCTTTTGTGCATCTCGCTTTGGATGTAAATGTATCCGTTGTATTTTCACCTTGTGGAAAACTGTTTATTCCGTACATTCTGTTCAACAAGTCTGCCTGTCCACGATGGTACACTGAAATTGTTGACTTGTTATGGGCATGGGCATAGAAAAATAGTTTAAAATCTGCTGAAAATAATTACACTGCACAAGTTATTTATGACGTCCATTTTACAAATCTGATCTATGGCTCAAATCAACAGCAAGCCTGTTGATTTGAGTTGATGGAGAGCTAGAGCAGTAGTGTTATGCAGAACACCAATCCAATCCAGTGTCCTGTTTTACAGTCTGAAGTGGGTGTTGATGTAGGGAGGGCAGAGGACGGAGGATCTTAATTGTCCACGGTGAAGGACTGCAGGCCAGTGATGGCTTTTCCCAGGATCAGGGCGTGGATGTCGTGGGTACCTTAGGGGGTAAGGGTGGAGACAACATCAGAAATTAGCATCATAGCATCTTTAGGTTACACTCTTTTGACAACTTGACTTTACTGTTACAGACAGGATCTATGATCAACCACTGTACTTTGCTGATCCAATTTCATTAATTCTCAATGAGTCGGTCATGTTTAGTATACATATGGTACATCGGCACCCCCTGTTGGTGAAATGATAGTTTTCTACTATCATTTCGTATGTCCTCACGGACCCTTTTCACAGATCGACCATAGTAGGGTAAAGTAACTTCCTGTTCCTGTAATTTTAACATTAGGCCAGTTTTACAAACGTCTGCCGTAGCACCTGCATGGTCAATGTATATTTACTTGACTAGTTGTCTACTGGTGCACTGCCATACCGAAATCCAACAGACCCATAATTAATGTGAAGACACCATTCCCACTGGGAAAAGGTTCAACTTTTCTCTTTGCTTATATTGTGTCAGGGTTGCAGGAGGCTGAGGCCTTGCTCAGTCCCCCTGAATGTGAAAACACTTTCAGTCCTAAATTTAGCCTCTCCAGTTAGCCTAAACTGCAGGTCAGCAGGTTTGGAGGAAACCAAACTCGGACCACAGAAGGCAGCCTGTAGTGGCTATCGAGCAAATACACACGTACTGGACATTGATCCAATACTAGAAGAAGTGGGCGGGGCCTTAGCATTTAGACAGGTTAAAGGTTGTAGGCGGACTCTTGACAGACAGTGGGAGGGGTCTAACATTGAGGGCAGAGTGTCAACTCTGACAGGGGAGGGGCTTAATGATGTTGGCGGGGCCTACGCTGATCAACAGTGGGGGTCAGAGGAAGTGGGCGGGGCCATACCTTCGTAAGTGTTGACGGCCTCCAGGTTCATGACGTGGCGGATGACGTGGTACTCGTCCGCGATGCCGTTCCCCCCGAGCATGTCTCTGGCCTGGCGGGCCACGTCCAGCGCCTTGCCACAGCTGTTCCTCTTCAGCATGGAGATCATCTCTGGAGCCGCCCTGGAGGACACAGCAGAACATACAGTATGGTAGGACGCCTTATATTACTTAAAGACTCATCTCTAGGGCTGCCCTAGAGAATTTTTCCCATTCATTAGTTATATTTTCTTTTAATTGGTCATCGATAATGGCCACGGTCAACATACTTGGATGCATGATATGAGGTGGTCATTTTGAGTTGTAGGCGGGTCTAAGGAGCCCTAATCTCTGTAAACATATCTGCATGTGAATGCAGAATCTGTAGGCGAGATTTAGTTATCGGAGGCGTTCTGGTTTCTGTTTGGAGTCGAATCGTGTTTCGATTCGACTGTCGTTGACCATCATGTTTGAGCGGCTTTTCATTTTTGCTTCTTAGGTTGCTAATCGGACTGTAAGGAAGGAGAGGAAGTCTTGGCCTGGATATCCGTTATCCTGCTACACCAGAGCCCCAGATATATTGCGTCTTGTCCCAGAGGTAACTCGTCGTTAGACGACAGCCGAGGGTTTCTGAGATTGAAGGAGCCCTAGTAGATGTGAGTAGCTGTGGTGATGTGGTTCAACGATAATGCTTCTATATATAGCCACTATATTAGAATGTTGTTTTTTGCATTTACAATAAACAAGTTTTTTGGACAACCTTTCATTCATCAAAACTTAAAACTACATCCAGCTGCTGAGCAAATGGAAACAGCTGATCAGCAAGGGCTGTGGCTGAATGGAACTCAAACCCTTTGACAGCCGCCACAGCGGAGGTGAGGGAACAAGGGTGGTCTGCAAACGGTTCTGTGTGCTAGTGCATTGGCCAGTCAAGGCTACTCCTTGTACAGGGACTGACCGGAGACTGTATAAAAGGGAGTGACTGACTTCTTGTCGTCGATGAGTCTGCCCAGCTGCAGACAGGACTGCAGACCCAGGGTGATCTCCGTCAGCATGTCCGCCATCTTCTTCTGCATCAGCTGGTTCCGGGCCAGAGGCACTCCGAACTGGATCCTGGTGGAGAACCAAAAACATGGGTAGGATTTTATATTTAAACGGGGAAGAACCTTTCTGTCAATCATCACTGTTAATGTCCTACTTCATTTAGTTTCATTCATCTTCCTTTTGACATTAACCATTGACTCCTCAAGTCAATGGTTAATGTCAAATAATATTTATCTAAATATTATTCAATATTCTTACAGCATTGGTTCTCAACCTTTTTGTCCTGTGACCCCATTTTTAAGTCCATAAATTCTTGCAACACCAAACTTGTTTCTATGTACAGGGCCTTGATGGGAGGTCTTTAGATATCTATAGCTGTTCAGCCTGCAATCTCACGTGACCCCCGATACATATCAGGCGCCCCCCCACATTGGCTCCAGATTCTACTGTTGAGAAACCCTGCACTACATCCAGGTAACCGTACAACACATCATCATCATCATCATCAGCATCAGCATCATGGCTAGTGTGTGCTGGAGGCCCCTCACCGGTCCATTGTGTACTGGCGTGCAGTGTGGAAGCAGAACTCTGCGGCTCCCAGGGCCCCCCACGCGATGCCGTAGCGGGCGTTGTTCAGGCAGCCAAACGGCCCCTGAAACCCACAGCAGGTCGTTATAGAGAGCATGTCGTCATCAGCCAACATAACCACCGACACACCGTCCTCCGGTGTGGGACATAGCGCTGTCTTTTAGTTAGATTAAGACACATTTTGTTGATGTCTTAGACATAGTATTATTGCTATACTTGCTTGCTGCATTACTGTTTTTTATGTTAATGCTAGTGCAAAGTAATATATAATAAATAAATAAAAGTATAAATTGAAATTACATAACAACTGCATAAGGAGGGCTGCATGGAGTTTTCAGTGAAGACGTTTCAGTAAAGTGGAGATCTAGGAGAGCTCTAGCTTTAGATCAATGACCCCAGCTCCATCTCCCTCCTCCCTCCCTCGCATGAGCACAATAATGAGCCGCCTCACCCCAAGGTCCTCTAGAACAGAGCCGCCTCACCCCCAGGTCCTCTAGAACAGAGCCGCCTCACCCCCAGGTCCTCTAGAACAGAGCCGCCTCCCCCCCAGGTCCTCTAGAACAGAGCCGCCTCACCCCCAGGCCGGTGACTTTGGGCAGCAGGTTCTCCTCGGGCACCTCCACCTCGTCCATGATGATCATCCCGGTGACGGAGGCCCGCAGAGAGAACTTGCCCTCGATCTTGGGCGTGGAGAGGCCTTTCATGCCGCGCTCCAGGATGAAGCCGCGCACCTTCCCGTCATCACACTTGGCCCAGACCACGGCCACGTCTGCCTCGGGGGAGTTGGTGATCCTGGAGGAACCAGCAGGTCAGCACACACAGCAGGGAGTTTTGATGCAAGGCTGTGCCACTGTGTAGCTGTCCCCTCCCCCAGCATTAGACGGAAGTAACGCTAGAATAAACAACTGACGTCATGGCCTTTCCAAAATGAAATAATTGGAGGACAAACTATTTGATCTTTTAACATGGGATGGAATTGACGATTCATTTTGAATAGAAATGTGTAAACTTCAGGCCACAGGATGTGCCCAGTATACTTTACACAAGCAGTGATGGGACAACCCTGCATTTGTTACCATTCATGATGATTAAAATGCAAAAAGGCTTTTCAGAAGAGTAAACACTGTAATTGTGGCCATTAATACAGACACTGGATCAGTGCCAAGCTCTGGTGAATAGTGTGGAGGGCTCCCCCTAGTGGCCATCTAGCTCTCTAACAATGACATGTTGTTTACTGGTGAAGGTATGCGACCACCAGAACGTTAACCTTGAACATGAAGGCTATTACATAGCAACCCTTCAGTAGTTTATATAAATCATACAGTTCATTATATACACAAACAGATAATGAAGGTCAACTGAAAACAAGGTGATGGGTCACATGATGAACCCAAGTCAAGTTATAAAAGCTAATTTGAAGAAATAAGCAGGTGGAGCCCGTCAGGGTGTAGGTGTGTATAGTAGTATGGTACAGTATAGTACAGTATGGTATAGTATGGTACAGTATAGTACAGTATAGTAGTGTCTCACCAGGTCTTGGAGCCCGTCAGGGTGTAGGTGTGTATAGTAGTATGGTACAGTATAGTACAGTATGGTATAGTATGGTACAGTATAGTACAGTATAGTAGTGTCTCACCAGGTCTTGGAGCCCGTCAGGGTGTAGGTGTGTATAGTAGTATGGTACAGTATAGTACAGTATAGTACAGTATAGTATAGTATAGTACAGTATAGTAGTGTCTCACCAGGTCTTGGAGCCCGTCAGGGTGTAGGTGTGTATAGTAGTATGGTACAGTATAGTACAGTATAGTACAGTATAGTACAGTATAGTAGTGTCTCACCAGGTCTTGGAGCCCGTCAGGGTGTAGGTGTGTATAGTAGTATGGTACAGTATAGTACAGTATAGTACAGTATAGTACAGTATAGTAGTGTCTCACCAGGTGGAGCCCGTCAGGGTGTAGGTGTGTATAGTAGTATGGTATAGTATAGTACAGTATGGTATAGTATAGTACAGTATAGTACAGTATAGTACAGTATAGTAGTGTCTCACCAGGTCTTGGAGCCCGTCAGGGTGTAGGTGCGGCTGGAGGGGTTGAACTTGGCCCTGGTCTCCATGCTGCCGGGGTCGCTGCCGTGGTTGGGCTCGGTCAGACCGAAGCAGCCCAGGATCTCTCCTCGAGCTGCAAACACCACCATGTTACTAACCAGGCTGTGGGCGGAGGCACGTGTGAAGATACTGTGATGTTGAGCTTTTGATCATGACTCAGATACTAGTTATGATTTAATATTCCGATGGACATTCCTCTGTTGATCCCAGCCGTGAGTCGGTACGAGGGATGGTTTAGTGCAGCCCCTTGTTTAGCCTACAGACTCATCTTGAGTCCCCGGGTCTCACCTAGTCTGGGGAGGTACTTCTGCTTCTGCTCCTCGGTGCCGTAGGCGTAGATGGGGTGCATGACCAGCGAGGACTGGACGCTCATCACCGACCGGTAGCCGCTGTCGATGCGCTCCACCTCCCTGGCGATCAGCCCGTACGCCACGTAGCTGGTTCCTGCGCAGCCGTAACCTAGGTAACGGATGGAGGACATAAAAGTCAGGCGATGTGAAATGTAGGCAAGAGGTTTTCGGGAAGCAATTTTTTTATTTCTGTTGGGTTGATGTTTGGCTGAGGTTATAAAACAAACAAGTTGTGAAGCCATTAGGTTTGGTGAACAAAGTCCAGAAAGCAAAGCTGCTTTCATACATTTCAGACATTAAGTTCCCATGTAACTTAATGTATTTTACTGGGGTCTGAAAGTATCTGTAGGCCTGACACCATGACATACCCTACACACATAACAATCACATCTAACACAAAACAGACCCCAACATACACAAGACAAATCCGAGACAACCATGAGGGCTTCTTTTCTTACCCTGTTCACCTACTCCTAAACTGTTTTTACGAGTTTGCCAAATACTCCTACTTGTAAACCCATCCCAGAGTGTGTGGGCAGACATTACAACTAACGGTGCCTCATCAAAGTACCTTTGTGACGGCCAGTCGATCAATAAACTCTTATTCTTTGTTCTGCCCTTTTATCCTGTCTTACGTGGAAGGAATGACATGATATGGCGGAATGGAGCATGCCTCTCCACTCTGTCTTTAGATGAGAATAAAAAGTTATTCATCTGTTCAGTACCTTTGATGGTGGGGCCCAGAACTCCCATATCCCCCATCTCTGAGATGATCTCCCTGTGGAACACTGAGGAGAACAGAAGAGCAGTCAGAAACCCACCCGGGACGACTTCAGCGTTCGGGAGTAGATGGTTAAAGGGACGGACAACAGAAATACGTTGAATGAATTGAATGAATTGTTGAATTGAATGATATCAAGGGTTATCAAGGTGTGCGTTTAGCCTCAGAAAATGACTTTCTATGAAATCCATTGCAAACTCAAGTCATTTCTGTCGAGCAACCAGTTACCGTACATTCGAGTGGCCCCGTTAAATGAGTTGGTTTTCTTTGTCTTTTTTAATTGATATATATATCTCAGTGAAAAATATATGATATTTTTCATTGATATTGTTCCCTATACCCTGATGTCACTATTTTGTGAGAGCTGTCAACACGCTGACGGTTGGGCGTTATCTACAGAAGAGGTGACTCATCTCTGACGGAGCAGTCTGAGGAAGGTCTTCCACCGAAACGTAACTATAAAGGGGCTGCAAAGTAAGCTGCTGAGTGCAGTAGAACTTTTACATTCAAATCTCTAAAATAGGCATAATAGAGTAAAATGCTAATGGTATTGAGTGGTGATTGGTTGTGTGTGGACTCCTGGTGTCTCCACCTTCATTCCTATTGGCCAGCAGGATGCGGGGCATGAGCTTCTCCTGGCAGTAGTTCCTGAAGGAGTCGCGGATCATCGTCTCCTCCTCCGTCAGCTGACCCTCCAGCTGCAGCGCATCACGCCAGTCAAACTGCACCTTGGCTGCAAGAGAGACGCTTTGAACACCACCTTCACTCAGACCACCACCTTCAGTCAGACCACCACCTTCACTCAGACCACCACCTGTGCATTTCAAACAGGATACTGGGGACCAAAGCCAGTCTTCACTGGAGTCTGTAGTGGTAACTGGCAAGCAAGCAGGTCTTAACAATGTTATTATGATTCTCATCTGCTTGCACCTGACCATGTTCAGATGTTCCATGATTGTGTCACCAACATTTAAAACAGGATGGTTTACTAATACTTTGGTAACAAAACTATCTGGACACCCAGTGTGTGTCATTTCAACCACGACAACCAGGCAATGGTCAGACACACATATAGCCCATGTTTCACTACACTGGACGGGGACTGTACCAAGTGAGTAGATAATATAGACACCTACGTGCTTTAGGCTTCGGCTTAGTCTTGTCTGCTGCTGTGGAAATGAGTAAAATAAAATCAGTTATGTAGCATCTTCATCGTTTACAAAACTATTGGGAGAACTCTAACTAGCAATGGTTAAAGTAAGACTGTGCCAGCTTTTTAGGGGTCATCAAATCAATAACAATATTGCAATACAATATAGCGTTTCCGTTGCCAGGTCGTTTTTACGATCTTGTCTATTAACTGGCATTGTGTTTCCCATTACAGCACAACCGGTCGTGGATTATCCCTTACATGTCGCTGCGGCGGCGGCGATGCCCTGGGATCTGCTCGACGAGATGACGGCACATCTGTGGGGGTTGACCAACAGACGGCACACTGCGCTTCTCAATGCCATGGTAGGGGTTGCTCTGTAGAGATGTAGAAAATACAAAGTCTCCGGTCACAATGGGTTAAGACTGTCGGAGCAGGGTAGTCGAAAGGGACTTGGTTCGATCGCAAACGCCTGTAGCCTTCGATTCAGAAGTCTCCTTGATATGAGCTTCTTCTCAATGACCTGGTAGTAAAGAGTAATCAGGGGACACATTTCATACAGTCCTGTAGTTCATACAACTACAGGGAAAACAAGACACGACTTTTAAACCATTAAGGAACTTAAAATAAAACTGGTAGGACAGCTGAGCTAGCAAGGCTAGTTAGCGTTAGGTAAGGTTAACTCACTTTTAATCCCAATAACTTCTTAGAAGCAGGAGCGAGGACATAATACATCAACAGTGTGTTTAAACAGCAAGGCGATCATTTGATTTGGAAATTGTAATTTACCTTGGATTCGCTGCGCAGTTACTGTGCCTTCTGTGTCCCTCAATACCAGTACCCCTCTGAAGGGGAAAGAACTGTTGTACAACACGGGCTTACGCAGGCACTTGCGTAAACGCGTATAAAGGAGGAGTAGACTTGTTTCTGATTGGCTCGTTTTCGGGGGCGTTAGCATTGAAGGCGTGGCTATGGTTTTAGGTTTCAGGTTTCATTTTTTGTTATTTTTTTAATAGTGCATTAACCGAATACCCATCCGGTCAGAAACAATGACATTGCATTAAATTACAAAATATATGAACTATTTTGAATATAATGAAAAAGGAGAACGGAAAAAGGGCGGAACTATTAGTATATTTTTGGTTGTGTGGATCTACACCTACCATGAAAGAGCGTTTCAATCATGCAATGTTTGTCATTTATTGAATTTGAGTTAGCTGCAAATGATATACCCTGCTGTATATAGTTAATGTCCCTCCCTCTTGGGTCACGTCCCTTGAGTCGGTCCCCGGCGCCGCATCATGGCCTCCCGCTGCTCCTGCTCTTCATGCCGCTCCTGTTCTTCCAGTCAGATGACAATTTCCCCACGGGGATCGATCAAGCAACCAACACCCCAACACCAACAGATATGAATGGTTATTCACAGCATTACTTGATAGCCTACCGGTATTTTAACTGATTATGAACTAAAAATGATCTTCAACAAATGATATCGGGTTCTGATCCGACACCGATTCAAAATCAAACCCATGTAATGTCCGTGCTCTAAACAGTCATACAGTAGAGCAGTTCAATAACGTTAAATATAAATGTCACACCGATAGAGAAAGGCATAAATCAACATATAGGCTAGTTTGGTAGAATACATGATTTAATTAACGACTAAATAAGTTCATTTCGTGACTGTAGAATATTTAAGACATTTTGATTTGTAAATGTAAACACACAGTAAATTCACACGGATAATAGGGTGTCTGTCACGCTCCGCCGGCAATGTCATAACCCTATAGGGTTACTGCAAGTGGACGGGATCAGAGACATTGGGCAGCTGTGTACAATAAACACTTGGACGGTTATGTATCCAAGTGTCCCGAAGATCGAATAAAGTCATTCGGATCTTAGTCACATTAGGCCTTCCAAATTATTTTTTGAATAGAAACGGTGCCCATTTTACAAAATACAAAATATTGTATTCACATTGTCTCGGTATCTGATTTTCTTTTGTACTTATTGAAATGCATCCGCAAATTATGTATTATTATAGCTGTAATTACAAATGATTTAGTAATTACAGATAACCTAATTGCTCAGTAAACGCTACAACCCGCCTCCGTCACTGATTCGTTAACTTGACGGTCAATCTGCGTTTCGCGAGTTTTCATTGGCCGCTTCTCTCACCAAAGGAATTTCTCTGTGAACGTTACGAGTAAAGTTCAGATGAGGAGCGGACCTCAACCAAGTCGCAGTAAACAGACCCTTTACACGACAACCACTCAAGTCTGGGAATTATGAAATAGTCTTCATTTTTTAATTTAATTTGAACTAGAAGACTGACGCATTGGAGCCATGGAGCTGGAGGAAAAACCTTCATATGGTAAATAATGAAACCGTAGGACAGAAGTCTGTGAAGCGTGTCTTTAAATAGTATGCCGTTTATACCCTAGTAACAGTATTAATACTCACTTTATTCACACGGTTTTGCCAAACAGTGCTAAAGTGGCAAGTGTACTGCGTTTTGTCTGTTATCATGGAATACATTCGTGTTTTTTTCAAATCTTGAAATTAAGTGAACCGTTAGTGACTGACAACGCCTAAAGATGTCAACAGAAATGTCTGCTATTACTGGACATGGGGCGCATTACGCTACATTACTATACATCGGTTTTCATCCTAGGGCGTAAAAATACAGTCTTGGGTGGCTTGTTACAGTGAGTGTATATCGCCTCTTGGCTGGGACAATGTCCCAGTCTTGTGCGTGTCCAGTTGCCGCTACATTCCTCTGACTGGCATGACGGACAGGACCATTTGCCCTGTGCCACAAGCATGCTAGCAATTACCAAATACTTGACACATAAAGCCATTGTCTCTCAACTTAGCAACTGTGACCTTTTTCCTGCATTGAATTTAATAAGTGAATATTGAGGGCTTGTCATCTGTTGTTGGCATGGGACTATCATGCATTGGATCATAATCCGGCCCAGTGGTGTTTGTCACTCAAACACCACTCATTATGAACTGTGGGTTCATAATGAGAATATTTTGCGTGTGTATATTTAACAGGGAGTGGTAAATCTCATTAGTCAGCCTGGTTGTGTCTCTGCACTCTCAGTCCTGTACACAGTCTGCTGTAATGAAACTTTAATGTGGCGTTTTCTCCTGCACACACCCTCTCCTCTCCGCTTGTCTCATGATCTCTAACAGATTTTTATTACAGCTCACTTAAAGCCCCACCGCTCCCCAAAGCTCTGCTCAGCTGCTGTACGTTATTGGACAGTAGTGGCATTGCATGATGGATTTGCAGGAAACGTACTTATGAGACGACGCAGAAGGCAGTAGCTAGCGTTAGAACCGAGAACAACAGTACAGTACTTCTCCAGTGCCGTCAGTTACATCCTGTCACTTAGGCCCACCTAGATCGAGATCTAGGAGGAAGGAGATCAGTCTCTAAGGCAGCTAAGGCAGGTCGTGTGGTTTCTGTGCGTGTGGAAGTGGTTGAAAGCAATGTGGTAGGGCACTTCTTGACAGCAAGGTCTATGGTTAAATGGAGCTTCATCGATGCAAGACACACGGCAGCTTTTCATCAAGCATCTTCAGAGAAACAACGAATGGTCATAACTTTTATAGGGAAAATCCCGTTGTTAACATCAAAGGATATAGATCCATCTTGGATCATTATTTAATAGCTCACAAATCAAGAGGCCTTAAAGAGTCCCAATTTGACCACCAGCCTACCACTGTACTGTCCTGTAACTGGTTGGCCGATCCTTCCATCATACACCTGGGTGGAACCTCCCACGTCTGATATCACCACAGGGTTTATAGAGTCCATTTTGAGATGGCTTTTCATGGATAATCAACATACATCACACCTGGTAGTAAAATAGGGGCTCTTTAAAACGTGTCTCCATTCCCCTCAGAACTCAATACACTTCCCACATTAGGCAGGATGTAGACATAGTGCAGGTGCAGACATTAAGCATTAGACAGTAGACACAACAGACAAGACAAACCCATCTCAGTTCCTTCACTTTACTCTCACACAGTCCAGAGGTTGGAGCTAACTCAAGAGCCTTTCTTCATGTGGACATTACCTTCCACATGTGCAGTCTGGTTCCCTGGTACTGTTCCACATCTTGTAGTAATTTCAGGGCAGTATATATTTATATATAACAGGAAACCTCAATGAGAGGACGAGAAGCAAGCTATGCCCCGTGCTGCCCTGCCTATAGCCAGGGGATAATTACTGTCTCAGCAGTTTGAGACTCCCTCCCGACTCTCTTTCATGTCTGTTTCTAGTTTTGGCATAATTGATGTGTTCATTTTCGTTTCTGCATTTTAACTTCAAGATTTATTTTTTGACTTACAGAGGAACATTTGAGCACGTAGTATAAATCTGATGTTTGTTCACAACCACATACTATCAAATACTACTACTACTACTACTACTATTAATACTACTACTACAACTAGTAATAATGATAATGTTTAGTTTAAGTGTGTGTTGGTGCGTGTGCCTCCACCACCACCCACTTGGTGGATGCATGGCTGCCAGTTTGTGCCAGAATGCACACCACACACTGGCTGTTTCCAAACCAGTGCCAGTGTGGGTTACCACCCAGTCAGACCCGTGGTGGCCCCTTGGACTTGAATAGGCCAGTTTTCTCTGGTTCACTTCCACCCCAGCAGAATCATGTTATCATGTTAACGAGCTGGTCTACATGAAGAATCATGTTATCATGTTAACGAGCTGATCTACATGCAGAATCATGTTATCATGTTAACGAGCTGGTCTACATGCAGAATCATGTTATCATGTTAACGAGCTGGTCTACATGCAGAATCATGTGATCATGTTAACGAGCTGGTCTACATGCAGAATCATGTTATCATGTTAACGAGCTGGTCTACATGCAGAATCATGTGATCATCTTAACGAGCTGGTCTACATGCAGAATCATGTGATCATCTTAACGAGCTGGTCTACATGCAGAATCATGTTATCATGTTAACGAGCTGGTCTACATGCAGAATCATGTTATGTTAATGAGCTGGTCTACATGCAAACATGGCTACAGTCTGAAGGACAAGTTCAGGGTCAACATTAATCCTCTCATGTTTGGGTCAAGAAATATACTTTTCTGAAAAGATATATTAAAACATTCTTCAATGACCTCTGACTTATTGAAGAGTACATTATGAATGGAAGCTGAAGAAAGACTATTGAAACTAAAACTGTCTGAGATTGTGGTTTGGCCTCATATCTCCTAATCTTTTGAATTACAGATCAGTATTCATACAGACAAAAGCATAAATAGCGCAGCTAGCCCCCATGTTCTGCTATCTCTAGTGCAAAGTCTGCATCTCAGACTACAGAACCGAACTCCTCCACAAGACACACCCAACTGGCGAGATATGCCCACCACCGAAACACATGCCCACCACAAGTTATTTACACAGCCCTTGGTGTCTCACACTTCCCATGATGCACTGCTCTCCCAACCATGCCCCCGTGCTCCCACTTGCTCACCTCCATTAGCTCAGAACAATGCAGGGACAGGACTCTGTTACTGGGTTACTGGTGGAAGCATGACTTTATCTTAGTGCTGCCGTAGTACTTGGAGCAGCAGATGTCTATGTTCACAGAGACTGTGAGTTTGAATCCATAAGAAGTCTGTTCTTCTGGAAATTGTAGTTTTATCACGTATTAGATTACACATTAACTCTCTCTTGTTTCTTCCGTGTTTGCAAACCAGCACCACCTAAACAGGAAACTGCCCACCGCTTTCTCCCTGGAAGCATAACAAGCCCATTGTGTTGTAGCAGCCTCCCTCTCTTACGCTGGAGAGAAGTGTCCCTTCTTCTTTCTTTTTTTCCAAACGCCAGGAAATGTCAGCCTCCTTTTGGAGTCCCTGTTATTGTTTAAACTCAGCATCAATAACAGACCAGTGCTGAACCATTACCAAAAGTACTATCCGACACACAGCCCCATAACGAGTGGCATATAGAAGAACAGTAAGCAGCACTCTCCCTATGTTCTGCTAGTTCACAGACATCTGCTACTTTCACGGCTCTGTTCTGCAGTAGCAACATGACCCGTGGGTCTGGGTGGGGGCAGACAGTGGACTGTGGAAAAACACGGATAGAGCATGGTTTTCATGCCAGGCTAAAACAGGGTCTCCATGGGGATGGTCCAGGAGCCCTTGACTCACAGCTAGTCTGTTGAGGATATTGGGAGCAGAACCGTCTGTAGAGCTTACCCTGCCTTCCTGCTCCCTCCACTG